>CM042447.1:583370-585870 GCA_023631565.1 Gymnocephalus cernua | reverse complement strand
CTTTTAGTTAAAGAGGAAGATCCTTTTAGTTTAACATGAAACAGCCCCGAAATCACCATCACCAAACTACACCAGACTCCATGTAAATAATCAGGACTTTTAGCGTGTATAGAGCCAGACTCCATGTAAATAATCAGGACTTTTAGTGTGTATAGAGCCAGACTCCATGTAAATAATCAGGACTTTTAGCGTGTATAGAGCCAGACTCCATGTAAATAATCACTACTTTTAGCGTGTATAGAGCCAGACTCCATGTAAAATAATCACCACTTTTAGCGTGTATAGAGCCAGACTCCATGTAAATAATCAGGACTTTTAGCGTGTATAGAGCCAGACTCCATGTAAATAATCACCACTTTTAGCGTGTATAGAGCCAGACTCCATGTAAATAATCACCACTTTTAGCGTGTATAGAGCCAGACTCCATGTAAATAATCACCACTTTTAGCGTGTATAGAGCCAGACTCCATGTAAATAATCACCACTTTTAGCGTGTATAGAGCCAGACTCCATGTAAATAATCACTACTTTTAGCGTGTATAGAGCCAGACTCCATGTAAATAATCAGGACTTTTAGCGTGTATAGAGCCAAACTCCATGTAAATAATCACCACTTTTAGCGTGTATAGAGCCAGACTCCATGTAAATAATCACCACTTTTAGCGTGTATAGAGCCAGACTCCATGTAAATAATCAGGACTTTTAGCGTGTATAGAGCCAGACTCCATGTAAATAATCACTACTTTTAGCGTGTATAGAGCCAGACTCCATGTAAATAATCAGGACTTTTAGCGTGTATAGAGCCAGACTCCATGTAAATAATCACCACTTTTAGCATGTATAGAGCCAGACTCCATGTAAATAATCAGGACTTTTAGCGTGTATAGAGCCAGACTCCATGTAAATAATCACTACTTTTAGCGTGTATAGAGCCAGACTCCATGTAAATAATCACCACTTTTAGCGTGTATAGAGCCAGACTCCATGTAAATAATCAGGACTTTTAGCGTGTATAGAGCCAGACTCCATGTAAATAATCACTACTTTTAGCGTGTATAGAGCCAGACTCCATGTAAATAATCAGGACTTTTAGCGTGTATAGAGCCAGACTCCATGTAAATAATCACCACTTTTAGCATGTATAGAGCCAGACTCATGTAAATAATCACCACTTTTAGCGTGTATAGAGCCAGACTCCATGTAAATAATCACTACTTTTAGCGTGTATAGAGCCAGACTCCATGTAAATAATCACCACTTTTAGCATGTATAGAGCCAGACTCCATGTAAATAATCACCACTTTTAGCGTGTATAGAGCCAGACTCCATGTAAATAATCAGGACTTTTAGCGTGTATAGAGCCAGACTCCATGTAAATAATCACCACTTTTAGCATGTATAGAGCCAGACTCCATGTAAATAATCACCACTTTTAGCGTGTATAGAGCCAGACTCCATGTAAATAATCACTACTTTTAGCGTGTATAGAGCCAGACTCCATGTAAATAATCACCACTTTTAGCATGTATAGAGCCAGACTCCATGTAAATAATCACCACTTTTAGCGTGTATAGAGCCAGACTCCATGTAAATAATCACTACTTTTAGCGTGTATAGAGCCAGACTCCATGTAAATAATCACCACTTTTAGCGTGTATAGAGCCAGACTCCATGTAAATAATCAGGACTTTTAGCGTGTATAGAGCCAGACTCCATGTAAATAATCAGGACTTTTAGCGTGTATAGAGCCAGACTCCATGTAAATAATCAGGACTTTTAGCGTGTATAGAGCCAGACTCCATGTAAATAATCACTACTTTATAGAGCCAGCATATTTTCACATGTAAATGGGTAAAACTATGTGTTTATTTCAACCAAAAACTAGAGTTGTGATGGTTGGAAAAGTGGGTAGCGCGTCGACTCGGTGACGGAGGTCTCCGGTCGGGCAGCGGTCCACGTTGGCCATGAAAGGCGGCGTCTGCAGCCCGCCGCCATCCCATATATACCCAACCTCCGTTGTCATTACAAATGACTCGAGGTCACCAGGTAATACTGATCCAGTGTGAACAGGGCTTTAGACACACAAAAAATAGGAACACAGGGTCCAGGCAGTGGTGCAGTCTAATGTATTGTAGTGGGTATACTGTAATGTATGCATATAAGTTCATATATATGTAAATATAAGTTCTGAGCATCAAAGATTTAATTTCCTGCATTCGGATACACGTTTATGCACCAATTCACAGCGGAAATCCCTTTATTTAGCCTATGAGAAGAAAAAAACACAGATGACAATTCAAAATATGTCAAAAATATAATAGAAAGTATGTTGTTGTGTGTCATTGGGCATGTTTAAGTAGGTATATAGAAATCCTATTTTATGTTTTAGAGGTGAATTCAGAAGAAATGTTTTTGCTGCGGCAGCATGTTTCCTGACACACACACACACACACACACACACACACACACACACACACACACACACACACACACACACACA
>CM042447.1:572893-578170 GCA_023631565.1 Gymnocephalus cernua | reverse complement strand
CTCTCTCTTTCTCTCTCTCTCTCTGTCTCTCTCTCTGTCTCTCTCTCTCTCTCTCTGTCTCTCTCTGTCTCTCTCTCTCTGTCTCTCTCTCTCTGTCTCTCTCTCTCTCTCTCTCTCTCTGGAGTTTTTAATAAAGGAAGTGAAAACAAACATTTATGATAAACATTTATTTATTTATACACTCAAACGCATTCATTCTGTAAGTTAGTTTAAGAGGAACTACGACTAAAGGAGCTAAACTCACACATTCAATGGAAGATCTGACAAATTAAATGGACCCTTTCGCATTAAAAATCTAAAAATAATCCTGTAACCCATCAACAAACTCACATTATCTCTAACGCCTCCAGAAACCAACACACAAATAAATAAATAAACCTTGTAAAAATTCCCAATTTCTTTTTTTTTTATTTAATTGAGAATTTAAGAGTTTTTTGTGGCATTTTTAGGCCTTTATTTGACAGGACAGCTTAGACATGAAAGGAGAGAGTCTGGCTAAACCCACCAGACTCCATGTAAATAATCAGGACTTTTAGCGTGTATAGAGCCAGACTCCATGTAAATAATCACTACTTTTAGCGTGTATAGAGCCAGACTTCATGTAAATAATCACTACTTTTAGCGTGTATAGAGCCAGACTTCATGTAAATAATCACTACTTTTAGCGTGTATACAACCAGACTCCATGTAAATAATCACTACTTTTAGCGTGTATAGAGCCAGACTCCATGTAAATAATCACTACTTTTAGCGTGTATAGAGCCAGACTCCATGTAAATAATCACTACTTTTAGCGTGTATAGAGCCAGACTCCATGTAAATAATCACTACTTTTAGCGTGTATAGAGCCAGACTCCATGTAAATAATCACTACTTTTAGCGTGTATAGAGCCAGACTCCATGTAAATAATCACTACTTTTAGCGTGTATAGAGCCAGCATATCTCCACATGTAAATCTGTAAACTATGTGTTTATTTCAACTAAACAACTAGAGTTGTGATGGTTGGAAAAGTGGAAAGACAACCGAAAACTGCTTTTCATAGTCTTAATTTTGCTTCTGTCGACTTTGAATGAAGTGTATTTTACGATGCTTAAATTACTGATTATTTACATGGAGTCTGGTGGGTTTAGCGAACGCAATTTTGCGGATGTTTTTATGTTTTAAAAATAGGATCTTACTCTTTAACAGAAAGGTCGACCTCCTCAGAAATCCTTTCCATGAATCGTCCCAAAGACAGACACACACACACACACACACACACACACACACACACACACACACACACACACACACACACACACACACACACACACACACACACACACACAGTGACTCTGCACTTATCAGAGTGAACGTTCATCTTTTTCATACATAAATGAAATCAGAAACACGAGCGGTCGTTCTATCAGCGGTCAGTTCAGAAGGAAACCAGCTGTCATCGTGTTGATACCAATCAGATAGCGCGAGATAAAGTTTCCTGGTTACACACTCTGACCAAAGGTTAATAACTCAGCCGTGGCAGCAGCCAATCAGAGGACTTTAATACTCCGCTGACTTCACAGACGGACAGGTGAGGCTCCTCTCACCTCCGCCAAAACCAACACGGATATTATTCAGTGTAGCCGAGCTGTTTACCATCACAAACCGGTTCACTGGTGTGTGTGTGTGTGTCTGTGTCTGTGTGTGTGTGTGTGCACGCACGCACGCACAGACACACACACACACGCACACACAGAGGCACACACGGACACGCACGCACGCACGCACGCACGCACACACAGAGAGACACACACACACACAGAGACACGCACGCACGCACAGACACACACACACAGGCGCACACACACAGACATACACACGCACACGCAAGCACACACACACACACACACAGGCACGCACATACAGACACACACACACACACATACACACGCAGGCACACACACACACACACACAGGCACACACACACACACGCACACACACACACACACATACACACACACACACACACACAGGTGAACAAGCGACATACACCGTGTTCCAAATTATTATGCAAATTATATTTTACGCTGATTTTCTCTAAATCGTCGACCGTCGCCAACCGTTAGAGTATAAGTCGAATTTCATTGAACAACCACCCAATGAAAAACTCAAAATGAATTATTATTACGCACATCAGAATTTGAAAGCATGTTATAGGTTGTGAAGAAAACGGCGCATTAGGAGGGGAACTCTGTGGTTGGATGAGCCGGCGCCGCCATCTGTTCCCAGGGTCCTGTAGCCGGTGATTAGTCTGAGATCAGGTGTCTGACGAGGAATGTCCCCGCCTTCAAACAACAACAAAACCGACCATAATTGAATCCCATTTATTGTGGTTTATGGTGTGAAGTGGAACACGGTGTTGGACACGCCGCCTCGGGCGCCAGCCGCCTGTTTGGTGTTTTAACCAGATCTGCTTCACAACGTTTACAGGGAGAAACATCTGATTTATAATCCCAGTTATTTAAAATACTGCATCAACATCAGGATATTTAACATGATTATTGTTGACTTTTGAAAAGATGTTCACACACACACACACACACACACACACACACACACACACACACACACACACACACACACACACACACACACAACCTCGCATGCACACACACAGACAACCTCGCACACACACACACACACACACACACAGACAACCTCGCACACACACACACACACACACACACAGACAACCTCGCACACACACACAGACAACCTCGCACGCACACACACACACACACACACACACACACACACACACACACACACACACACAGACAACCACGCACACTCACTCACACATTTCCCTTCATACTTTTCATGTTGAAGTTTTTAAATTTTTAAAGGCTGACACATTTCTCTGATACAAGACATTACAATCAATGAATTCATGTCATTAGACACAACGTGCAGGCCAATGTTTTTTTGACGGTGGCGAGCTCAGACCCGCGGTAGGCGTCACGTGACCGCGGTAACCGTCCCAGCCCCATTTATGACATAATTTTAATACTTTTGATTAATCAATATGGTTTCCTGACCTACATGACCTTTTGGTTTTAGGTTGTACTGATTTTGGGGATATAAAGTATTGGAAGGTACTCCAGGAGATGACATCACAACAAGTACACACGTCGGCTCTGGAGTTCAAAGGATCAACGAGCTAAAGTCCTGACATTACTCCGAGGTTGTTTGTAAAATAAAAAGTGAAACAGCATCTAGCAATAGACCCGTCTGACACACACACACACACACACACACACACACACACACACACACACACACACACACACACACACACACACACACACAGACACACACACACACATCGTCGCTCCTCTCAGATCTGCAGCAGGAAATTCCCTCGTGTTGTAAAACTAGCAGTTGAAGAGTCGACTGGGCACGAAAAGAAATTCCCCGAATGTATTCCCCCTCCGGCAGCCCACACACACACACACACACACACACACACACACACTCTCACACTCTCACACTCTCACACTCTCACACTCTCACACTCTCACACACACACACACACACACACACACACACACACACACACACACACACACACACACACCGTCACACACACACACACACACACAGTCTAAGTTGACTACTAGTCGATTAATCTTTGCAGCTGTAGACCAAACTAACTCCTAACGGAGTCGGTGTTAATTTCAGGCCCTGACGCTCAAACTGTGATGTCTCACTCTGTGATGTCTCACTCTGTGATGTCTCACTCTGTGATGTCCTCACTCTGTGATGTCTCACTCTGTGATGTCTCACTCTGCGATGTCTCACTCTGTGATGTCTCACTCTGTGATGTCCCACTCTGATGTCTCACTCTGTGATGTCCTCACTCTGATGTCTCACTCTGTGATGTCCTCACTCTGTGATGTCTCACTCTGCGATGTCCTCACTCTGTGATGTCCTCAAACTGTGATGTCTCACTCTGCGATGTCTCACTCTGCGATGTCCCACTCTGTGATGTCCTCACTCTGCGATGTCTCACTCTCTGATATCTCACTCTGTGATGTCTCACTCTGTGATGTCCTCACTCTGTGATGTCTCACTCTGCGATGTCCCACTCTGTGATGTCCTCACTCTGCGATGTCTCACTCTCTGATGTCTCACTCTGTGATGTCTCACTCTGTGATGTCCTCACTCTGCGATGTCTCACTCTGCGATGTCTCACTCTGTGATGTCCCACTCTGTGATGTCTCACTCTGTGATGTCCTCACTCTGATGTCTCACTCTGTGATGTCCCACTCTGCGATGTCCTCACTCTGTGATGTCTCACTCTGTGATGTCTCACTCTGCGATGTCTCACTCTCTGATATCTCACTCTGTGATGTCTCACTCTGTTTTAAATTCATGAACTAAAAGTTTGACATGAAAACAGACGATTGATATCACTGCAGAACAAATTCTGGTGCCTTCGTATGTAGAAACATTGGCCGCTGTTTGGACCCTGGTGACCCAGAGTTCTGGTCTGGTAATCCAGAGTTCTGGTCTGGTGACCCAGAGTTCTGGTCTGGTAATCCAGAGTTCTGGTCTGGTGACCCAGAGTTCTGGTCTGGTGATCCAGAGTTCTGGTCTGGATTTCGAGGCTAGCTTGGCGCGTGGACGGCTGTTTGTGAAGAAGGCAAATCTGACAAATCTGTTTTTGTTTCTGTTTCTGTTTCAGCACGAAGACCAGGATCAAGGTGCAGAGTGATGTCATCAGAAACGCTGCCTTTTGTTTCACGCCCGCTGCGCTGTGAATGAGACCCGAAAGACTCAACGCACACAGAACGCACTTTAGCGAACACAGAGACAGTTAGTGCGGACTTTCAGCACAGAGTGAGGCCTCCCTCCTATTTTTATTCTCTCTCTCTTTTCTGTCTCTCTGTCTCTCTGTCTCTCTCCCCCCGGTTGTTTTGGGGGGGTGGGCTGCCAAGCGCCATCAGGATGACATCATACCCGGCCGACACAATGGAGCTCTTCATCCTCTGAGGTTCCTCGCCAGGCTGCGTCACTGCGCTGGACCGCCGGCCCAGGACGCCCCGGAGGTGGAGAAAGAGAAGAAGAAGTGGGGAGGGACTACAGTCAGGGAGGGAGGGGGGTGGGTGGGGGGGCGGTGGGGGGTGGGGGGTTTTAATAGGGCTGGGGTACCGAGCTCTTACGTGAAGTATCGACTATCTAAAAATGCCTCGTCAGTCAATACCTGAGGAGTAAATGTCATCAGCGTCAGGG
>CM042447.1:547893-567893 GCA_023631565.1 Gymnocephalus cernua | reverse complement strand
AGGGTTACGTTATGTAACCATGGTTACGTTATGTAAGCATGATGTCATGCTGCTCCGACGACTCCACCCCTCAACATGTAAAGAAAGACTTCTGAGCTCCCAGAGTCACTCGGTCAAAGGTTTAACCGTTACACAACCACAACTCCTCTGACTGGTGAGAACAGGAGGGGGAGTTTAAAGGAAAGTTCATGGAGAGAAGAGGAGGAGTTCATGGAGAATATATATATATATATATATATATATATATATATATATATATATATATATATATATATATATATATATATATATATATATATATATATATATATATATATATATATATATATATGCTGTCCACCGTAACGTCTGTAAATATGAACACTAGGAGTTAAACAGATGTTATCCAGACTGTCCACGAGATGGGAAACAAGTTAAAAACTGGAGATATTTTTCACTAATTTGGTGAAAATATTAACCATGAATACTCGCACGCACGCACGCACACACACACACACACACACACACACACACACACGCACGCACGCACACACAGAGACACACACACACACAGAGACACACACATACGCACACACACACAGACACACACACACACACACACACACACACACGCACGCACGCACGCACACACAGAGACACACACACACACATATACACACACACAGAGACACACACATACGCACACACACACAGACACACACACACACACACACACACACTCTTAGGTAACACACACACACACACACACTCTCTTAGGTAACACATGCACACACACTCAGTAGGAACCAATGGGCTACAGGCAGGAAGTCAGACAGTATTAACAGACGGACTAACATGTTGTTGGTAATCTACACTTTTTATTCATATTGTTTGAAATGGTCTTTACACCCCGACAGCAATATCTAACTTATGGGCTCTAAAAAAAAGAAGAGCTGTCAATTGTCAGAAAAAACAGGCAAATGCATAGATTAGCCCCCCCCCAAAAAAAAGACCCATTCTGAATCAGGAAGATCCCTGTTTAGGATTGTGGGTAGTGTAGTCTTTCATTACATGGGGAATCTAACCAGGTTGATTTCATACAGACTTGTAGCTTCTACAGGAGCAGAAACTTGTAGTCCGTCTATGTTGGTTTCAGACATTTTGGCTAATAATCAAAATCCTCATGCTCTCTTTTCATTTACAAATTGCAAAGAATGTTGTATGGAACCACCCGTGTTATCTTTGGGCAATTTGGTTGAAAGAAACCCAAATGTCTCATGTAGAAACTTTGAAAACGGGTCAAATTTGAGGGTTAATTTTGACTTGGTGAAACCTGCGCCAGACCCGGTGAACGCTTGATTTGATTTGATTTATTTAATTGTATCCAAAAAATGCCTTACACATGACAAAAAAAAGACATCAAATACAATCAAGGATAAAAACACAATAAAGTCCAGGTACTTATTTCCATTGTGGTCCTCAGGACAAGACAAGACACTCAAGGACATAACATAAAAACTGTCTTCTTAAATAAATAAAGAAAATAAACGGTAACTTGCCTTTTGTTCTATTCCACAACCGTCTCTAGTAACCAAGCCTTGATGCTCTTTTTAAAGGAGTTCAGGCTGGGAATGACTTTAATTTGCCGATCTAACTTGTTCCATTGAATCGCGCCTATATAGGCAAAGGCTCCTTTCCCTAACCCCGTCTTAAATGAATAAGGACAAAGGTCACATATGCTGCCACGAGTGTAAATATTGTGTGTGTCCTTTACACGACAAAAACATTGGGACACTACCAGACAGTGGCTGTGTCTCAAACCGCCTACTTCGGTCAGTCCACTGCTAATGGTCACTGACCACTTCCTGCCGTGGCGCCCGCTGTCGACGGTTAGTATTGTCCCAAAACGAACACTTGTGATAAAACACTTAACCGGAAATGACGAGCGGTCGGCTCGCCGTCTCGCAAAATCTGATGAAAATCTTCTAAACTGACCTTAGTTGATCTGACATGAAGACAGATTCAGCGACTGCATGACGGCCTATTTCTCCTTAACATGTTTCCAGAAACACGTTTCAGTGAACTATTTTAGTAGAATATGAGATCGTATTCTAAACGAGCCGCCATCTGGCCGCCATTAAGCTCGGATGTAAAATCCGCGAGAGCTAGTACGCACGTGACACGTTCGTCCAATCAGCTGCCGGTCGAAGTCCCCGGTCCCTCCCCCTTTCCGCTTTGTAGTCAAGATGGCGCCCGTTTAGTGCGCGTAGCGTCCATCGTTCTACACTGAACTTTTTGACTTTTTTTTTAGGGGGTCATCCGGATACTTTCAGTGCTCTGACTTTTGTGTTATCTCCACTATATACTTAAAACTAAGTGTGTGAAGTGTGCAAGTAGGCGGTTTGAGACACAGCCAGTATTTTGTAGATCGTGGTCAGTCTTGACGTAGTAACACGAGACTCAACGGGGAGCCAGTTGAGTGACCTTCCTACATGAGACCTGTGGCCCAAGTTCAGAATGACTCGTATTAACTTATTCTGTGCTGTTTGCAGCCTCCCTTTAAGGCGGTTTGTAAGGCCTTCAAACCAAGAAGTACATGCAAATTCAAAATGATTTAAAATGAAGGCGTTGGCTGAAATGATCGTTGTTGACCGTTCTATGTGACGGTTTGTTCCTCTCAGGTGGATTCTCCGAGTTCTCCCATCTGTTTCCTGGTCTGTGTGAGGGGAAGTCCACTCTGGTTCCCTCGTGCATCTCTCAGCCCTGCCTGCCGGTCACAAACACCGGGCCGACCCGCATCCTGCCTCACCTGTACCTGGGCTGCCAGAGGGACGTCCTCAACAAGGTGAGACACAAACCGCGAAGGCCCGTCCACACCAAGAACTACAAGTAGAACCAGAACTACAACTGTAACGATGCTAGCATCCACACTGCTGAGCGAGCAGAGCAGGGGGAATGAGAGGGGGAGACGCCAGAGCAGGGGGAATGAGAGGGGGAAACGTCAGAGCAGGGGGCATGAGAGGGGGAAACGTCAGAGCAGGGGGCATGAGAGGGGGGAAACGCCAGAGCAGGGGGAATGAGAGGGGGAGACGCCAGAGCAGGGGGAATGAGAGGGGGAAACGCCAGAGCACGGGGCATAAGAGGGGGACACGGCAGAACAGGGGGAAATGAGAGGGGGGAATGGCAGAGCAGGGGGAATGAGAGGGGGGAACACCAGAGCAGGGGGAATGAGAGGGAGAACACCAGAGCAGGGGGAATGAGAGGGGGACACGCCAGTGCAGGGGGAATGAGAGGGGAATGGCAGAGCAGGGGGAATGAGAGGGGGGAAACACCAGAGCAGGGGGAATGAGAGGGGGAAACGCCAGAGCAGGGGGAATGAGAGGGGGGAAACACCAGAGCAGGGGGAATGAGAGGGGGAAACGCCAGAGCAAGGGGAATGAGAGGGGGGGAACGCCAGAGCAGGGGGAATGAGAGGGGGGAAACACCAGAGCAGGGGGAATGAGAGGGGGGAACGCCAGAGCAGGGGGAATGAGAGGGGGGAAACACCAGAGCAGGGGGAATGAGAGGGGGAAACACCAGAGCAGGGGGAATGAGAGGGGAAACACCAGAGCAGGGGGAATGAGAGGGGGAAACACCAGAGGTGGAGATGTAGCCTGAGATTACCTGTGTAAATAAAGGTGATGTGATGGCGTTTGTGTCTCCAGGACCTGATGCAGCAGAACGCCATCGTCTACGTGCTGAACGCCAGCAACACGTGCCCCAAACCGGACTTCATCCCCGAGTCGCACTTCCTGCGGGTTCCTGTCAACGACTCGTTCTGTGAGAAGATCCTGCCGTGGTTGGACCGGTCGGTGGAGTTCATAGGTCAGACCAGGACGCAGCGCCATACCACAGACTCTCTCTCTCTCTCTCTGTCTCTCTCTCTCTCTCTCTCTCTCTCCCTCTCTCTCTATCTCTGTCTCTGTCTCTCTCTCTGTCTCTCTCTCTCTCTCTCTCTCTCTCCCTCTCTCTCTATCTCTGTCTCTGTCTCTCTCTCTCTCTCTGTGTCTCTCTATCTTTCTCTCTCTCTGTCTCTCTCTCTCTGTCTCTGTCTCTCTCTGTCTCTCTCTCTCTCTCTCTCTCTCTATCTCTCTCTCTGTCTCTCTCTCCCTCTCTCTCTATCTCTCTCTCTCTCTCTGTCTCTGTCTCTCTCTGTCTCTCTCTCTCTCTCTCTCTCTCTCTATCTCTCTCTCTGTCTCTCTCTCCCTCTCTCTCTATCTCTCTCTCTGTCTCTGTCTCTCTCTCTGTCTCTCTCTCTCTCTCTCTGTGTCTGTCTCTCTCTCTCTCTCTCTCTATCTCTCTCTCTGTCTCTGTCTCTGTCTCTATCTCTCTCTCTCTCTCTGTCTCTGTCTCTCTCTGTCTCTCTCTCTCTCTCTCTCTCTCTCTATCTCTCTCTCTGTCTCTCTCTCCCTCTCTCTCTATCTCTCTCTCTGTCTCTGTCTCTCTCTCTGTCTCTCTCTCTCTCTCTCTGTGTCTGTCTCTCTCTCTCTCTCTCTCTCTCTCTATCTCTCTCTCTGTCTCTGTCTCTGTCTCTGTCTCTGTCTCTCTCTATCTCTCTCTCTCTCTCTGTCTCTGTCTCTGTCTCTCTCTGTCTCTCTCTCTCTCTCTTTCTCTCTCTCTCTCTCTCTCTCATCCCTGTTCTGATCCTTTGTGTGTTTCAGAGAAGGCGAAAGCGTCCAACGCCCGCGTCCTGGTTCACTGTCTGGCAGGAATCTCGCGCTCCGCCACCATCGCCATCGCCTACATCATGAAGAGGATGGACATGTCGCTGGACGAGGCATACAGGTGAGAGGACACGTCGCATGACTTCATCACGTGACTTCATCACGTGACTTCATCACGTGACTTCATCACATGGCTTTATCACATGGCTTCATCACATGACTTCATCACATGACTTCATCACGTGACTTTATCACATGACTTTATCACATGGCTTTATCACATGACTTTATCACATGACTTTATCACATGGCTTTATCACATGGCTTCATCACATGGCTTCATCACATGACTTCATCACATGACTTCATCACATGGCTTCATCACATGGCTTCATCACATGACTTCATCACATGACTTCATCACATGACTTCATCACATGGCTTTATCACATGACTTCATCACATGGCTTTATATTTAGCTATCCCAGTGTTCCCTGGGTTTGGGGAAGATTTAGGGGAACGTATTTAGGGGAACATATTTAGGGGAACATTTAGTGGAACGTATTTAGGGAAAAAGGGGAACATATTTAGGGGAACGTATTTAGGGGAACATATATTTAGGGGAACATTTAGTGGAACGTATTTAGGGGAACATTTAGGGGAACGTATTTAGGGGAACGTATTTAGGGAAAAAGGGGAACATATTTAGGGGAACGTATTTAGGGGAACATATATTTAGGGGAACATTTAGTGGAACGTATTTAGGGGAATGTATTTAGGGAAAAAGGGGAACATATTTAGGGGAACATATTTAGGGGAATATATTTAGGGGAACATATTTAGGGGATAATATTTAGGGGAACGTATTTAGGGGAACATTTAGTGGAACATATTTAGGGGAACATTTAGTGGAACGTATTAAGGGAAAAAGGGGAACATATTTAGGGGAACGTATTTAAGGGAACATATTTAGGGAAAATTTAGTGGAACATATTTAGGGGAACATTTAGTGGAACGTATTTAGGGGAACATATTTAGGGGAACATTTAGTGGAACGTATTTAGGGAAAAAGGGGAACATATTTAGGGGAACATATTTAGGGGAACATACATTTAGGGGGACATTTAGGGGGACATTTAGTGGAACGTATTTAGGGGAATGTATTTAGGGGAATGTATTTAGGGGAACGTATTTAGGGGAACGTATTTAGGGGAACATATTTAGGGGAATGTATTTAGGGAAAAAGGGGAACATATTTAGGGAAAAAGGGGAACATATTTAGGGGAACATATGTAGGGGAACATTTAGTGGAGCATATTTAGGGGAACATTTAGTGGAACGTATTTAGGGGAACATATTTAGGGGAACATTTAGTGGAACATATTTAGGGAAAAAGGGGAACGTATTTAGGGGAATATATATTTAGGGGAACATATATTTAGGGGAACATTTAGTGGAACGTATTTAGGGGAACATTTAGGGGAAAGTATTTAGGGGAACTTATTTAGGGAAAAAGGGGAACATATTTAGGGGAACGTATTTAGGGGAACATATATTTAGGGGAACGTATTTAGGGGAACATTTAGTGGAACATATTTAGGGGAACATTTAGTGGAACGTATTTAGGGGAACATTTAGTGGAACGTATTTAGGGGAACATTTAGTGGAACATATTTAGGGGAACATATTTAGGGAAAAAGGGGAACATATTTAAGGGAACATATTTAGTAGAACGTATTTAGGGAAAAAGGGGAACATATTTAGGGGAACATATATTTAGGGAAACGTATTTAGGTGAACATTTAGTGGAACATATATAGAGGAATGTATTTAGGGAAAAAGGGGAACATATTTAGGGGAACATATTTAAGGGAACATATTTAGGGGAATGTATTTAGGGGAAAAGGGGAACATTTAGGGGAACGTATTTAGGGGAAAAAGGGGAACATATTTAGGGGAACATATTTAAGGGAACATATTTAGGGGAACATTTAGTGGAACATATTTAGGGGAACATATTTAGGGGAACATTTAGTGGAACGTATTTAGGGGAACATTTAGTGGAACATATTTAGGGGAACATATTTAGGGAAAAAGGGGAACATATTTAGGGAAAAAGGGGAACATATTTAAGGGAACATATTTAGTAGAACGTATTTAGGGGAAAAGGGGAACATATTTAGGGGAACATATATTTAGGGAAACGTATTTAGTGGAACGTATTTAGGTGAACATTTAGTGGAACATATTTAGAGGAATGTATTTAGGGAAAAAGGGGAACATATTTAGGGGAACATATTTAAGGGAACATATTTAGGGGAATGTGTTTAGGGAAAAAGGGGAACATTTAGGGGAAAAAGGGGAACATATTTAGGGGAACATATTTAAGGGAACATATTTAGGGGAACATTTAGTGGAACATATTTAGGGGAACATATTTAGGGGAACATTTAGTGGAACGTATTTCAGGGGAACATATTTAGAGGAACATTTAGTGGAACGTTTTTAGGGAAAAAGGGGAACATATTTAGGGGAACATATTTAGGGAAACATATTTAGGGCAACATTTAGTGGAACATATTTAGGGGAACATAATTAGGGGAACATATTTAGGGGAACATTTAGTGGAACGTATTTAGGGAAAAAGGGGAACATATTTAGGGAAACATATTTAGGGGAATGTATTTAGGGGAACATATTTAGGGGAACGTATTTATGGGAACGTATTTAGGGAAAAAGGGGAACATATTTAGGGAAACATATTTAGGGGAACATTTAGTGGAACATATTTAGGGGAATGTATTTAGGGGAACATTTAGTGGAACGTATTTAGGGAAAAAGGGGAACATATTTAGGGGAACGTATTTAGGGGAACATTTAGGGGAACATATAGTGGAACGTATTTAGGGGAACATATTTAGGGGAACATATTTAGAGGAACCTTTAGTGGAACGTATTTAGGGAAAAAGGGGAACATATTTAGGGGAACGTATTTAGGGGAACATTTAGGGGAACATTTAGTGGAACGTATTTAGGGGAACATATTTAGGGGAACATTTAGTGGAACGTATTTAGGGAAAAAGGGGAACATATTTAGGGGAACGTATTCAGGGAACATATATTTAGGGGAACATTTAGTGGAACGTATTTAGGGAAAAAGGGGAACATATTTAGGGGAACGTATTTAGGGGAACATATATTTAGTGGAAGGTATTTAGGGGAACATTTAGTGGAACGTATTTAGGGAAAAAGGGGGACATATTTAGGGAAAAGGGGAACATATTTAAGGGAACGTATTTAGGGGAACATTTAGGGGAACATTTAGTGGAACGTATTTAGGGGAACATATTTAGGGGAACATTTAGTGGAACGTATTTAGGGAAAAAGGGGAACATAGTTAGGGGAACGTATTCAGGGGAACATTTAGTGGAACGTATTTAGGGGAACGTATTTAGGGGAACATATATTTAGTGGAAGGTATTTAGGGGAACATTTAGGGGAACATTTAGTGGAACGTATTTAGGGGAACATATATTTAGGGGAACATATATTTAGGGGAACATATTTAGGGGAACATATATATATATATATATATATATATATATATATATATATATATATATATATAAATGTACAGGTATGAAGAATGTCGATGTGAACAATAGTGACGATGTATTGTTTGTTTCTCAGGTTTGTGAAGGAGAAGCGTCCGACCATTTCTCCCAACTTTAACTTCCTGGGTCAGCTGCTGGACTTTGAGAAGAAGATAAAGAGTCCTCACGGTACCGACGGCAAACTCAAGTCCGTCCGTCCTGCCGAGTCCAGCGGCGACGTCCCGGAGCAGCCCGAGGACCCGCCGGACGCCGCCGCGGGCCCGCCGCCGCCGGAGCCCCTCACCCTGCCGTGTGTCTTAGCCGACGCCCCCGAGGAGCGCCTGCTGGCTCAGGCTCTGAGCGGCCTGCAGCTCGCCTCCACCGCCGCCGACGGACCTGAAGACAGCGCCCGGCTGAAGCGCTCCTTCTCTCTGGACATCAAGTCGTACGGCGAGCCGGTAGGGAGCGCCACGTATGCCCGAGGAGCCGGAGACGCCGTTGAGTACTTCAAACCGCCAGGCTTCAAAGAGCCGGCCAGCAAACCGTGCCAGTTCTCCCCGGTGCAAGAAGTCTCGGAGCACGCCACTCCGGAGCAGAGCCCCGATAAAGACGAAGTCAACGGCGAGCGAGTCGCACCTCCGCCGGCCTCCAGCGGCTTCAAACCTCCGCCCGCCGCCGCCCCGAACCGTTCGCAGCCGCTGCACCGGAGCGGCAGCGTGGAGGAGAACGCCACCAGCTTCCTGTTCGGCCTCTCCCGCAGCCAGCAGCATCTGGCCAAACCGGGCTCCTGCGGTGGCGCTCTGAAAGGCTGGCACTCGGACATCCTGCTGGGCCCCGTCACCGTCTCCACCGCCTCCCTCGCCGGCGGCTGGTACCTGTCCTCCGACTCCACCCGCTTCTACTCCGCCTCAGCCGTCCTGAGCGGTGGCGGCGGCGGCGGCGGCTTCGCGGCCTACGGCTGCAGCCACGACCTGGAAGAGGTGCGGCGGCGGCGCAGCCGGCAGAGGACGGGCGACCGCGGAGACTCGAGGCGGAGCTGGCACGAAGAGAGCAGCTTCGAGAAGCAGCTGAAGAGACGCAGCTGCCAGATGGAGTTCGGAGACGGGAGGACGGACGGCGGCAGAGAGGAGATGGGAAAGGTGGCGAGCCAGTCGAGCTTCTCCGGCAGCGTGGAGATCATCGAGGTCTCCTGAGACTCCGATAGACTGAAGGCGCCGACGCACCGACCCGATGACCGGCCATGGGACAGTCTGGTGAGGTCGGCGACTCGAGTCTGGTCGGTGTGTTCCGTGCCGGCGGCCTTCGTTTGGGCCGACCTGGCGTGCAGGGTCGGATGGCGAGCGGTCGGACGCAGAACGTACGCTGAAGTCGGCGTCTCTTCGGTGAGTTCTGAGGAACTTTTTGACCGACTC
Source organism: Gymnocephalus cernua (assembly GCA_023631565.1). Taxonomy (NCBI): domain Eukaryota; kingdom Metazoa; phylum Chordata; class Actinopteri; order Perciformes; family Percidae; genus Gymnocephalus; species Gymnocephalus cernua. The sequence continues at coordinate 558,206 of CM042447.1, read as the reverse complement.
GGGGAGACTGATCAGTCCGACTGGCGTTACCGCCGCCGGTCGGCCGTCTGGTCGGCGTGTCGGAGACTTAAGACTCTGAAAGACTGACGGCGTTTTCACACCTAACGTTCGTTTGCTTTTGACTTTGTAAACTTGCTTTGTTTTCTTGTCACACGGAGAAAACTCCTAGCGAACTGAGATGTGTTACTACACGCCACACGACAAAACCTTCACGCCGCCACAAACGTCAACAAAGGTGACATTAAAAAACGGAAATGTCCCGAAGCGTACGGGAGTTTGTTTTTAACGTCCGGTTGTTTTTGTCCGAGTGCGTCTGCTGCGTTCACACCGGCACGCACACACACACACACACACACACACACACACACACACACACACACACACACACACACACACACACACACACACACAGACAGACACACACACACACACACACACAGACACACACACACACACACACACACACACACACACACACACACACACACACACAGAGAGAGACAGACACACACACATACACACACAGATACACACACACACACACAGAGAGAGAGAGAGACACACACACACACACACACACACACACACACACACAGAGACCGACACACACACACGCGATGTTGAACGTCCGATCTGAAGACGTTTCCGATGTGTGTTGCAGAAAAACTTCTGAGTCTGTGGGAGAAAAGGACGACGGACACTTTTCACAGACGGACCCTCGAGTCTTTGAACGCCTCGTTTGTGTGTGTGTGTGTGTGGGGGGGGGGGGGGGGGGGGCTGCTCATCGTCATGGTGATGATGTTTCCTGTCAATGTGAGACTGGCTGTCAGCAGAACGTCACACATCCCCCGCCAAACGTTTGTTGTCTTTGTTTTTCGTGTGTTTCCGTGCAGTTGCTCGCCGAGAGGTCATGTTGCACTACTGTGGTCCGCAGACCGGATCCTGTGGTCCGCAGACCGGATACCGGATCCTGTGGTCCGCAGACCGGATACCGGATCCTGTGGTCCGCAGACCGGATACCGGATCCTGTGGTCCGCAGACCGGACACTGTGGTCCGCAGACCGGATCTCATGATTAAAAGTGTTTTTAAAGCAGAAACCAGCACGATTCTGAGTTTGTTTTTACAACATGTGGCTCTAAGGCTGCGTTCACACCACAAGTCTTAAAGTGCCCATATCATGGTGAAGGGTTTGTGATGATGGGGGGCTGTTGTGTCATTTCTTCAGTGTTGTCCCATGAAAAGATAAAATGAAATATTTACTGAAATGTGAGGGGTGTACTCACTTTTGTGAGATACTGTGTGTGTATATATATATATATATATATATATATATATATATATATATATATATATATATATATATCCCACCTGCTTTGACAAGTCTGAATCGATCAGCTCCCTTCAGGTCTGATGTCACAGGACCCCGGTGGGGGGGCACAACCTTCGGCCAACAGCTCAACATTAGTAAGTAAAATGTTTTTTATACAGCACGTTTCACAGACAGGGTCTGCGTTACAATGTGCATAGATGATAAAACAATAGAAAAATAGTCTAAGAATACAATAAAGTACAAATACAACACATAAAATGATCAATAAATAAAAGAGACGTTACCCAAAAGCTATCCTGAACAAGTGACTTGTCCCTTAAGAAACGCTTTAAATGTCATGCTTTTTGGTCTAAACCTCATACCCAAATTAAACGTGGTACAGCTCCCACATACTCTGACTCCCTGTGTGTGTGCCTGATATCATATCAAGGTATCAGGATGTCCGGCTGATTCTAGGCCTCACTGACACAGAGCTAACGTAATGTAATGTATTTATTTAACAGGGACCATACAATCAACATAGTTACAATACGAAGCCTGCAACTGATGCCAAGCATATAGAGTTTATAGCTAATGCTAATTTTCTGAGCATTTCTAAGGAAAGAAAAAAATAAATAAAAATAAAACAAACACTCACATTTCTTTAAACACGCACACACACAAAAAAAAAAAAGTAATTAATAATAACAATAGTTAGAAATGGTTACAGATTTGGTTTGCCTTTAGCCACAACTTAATCCTGGACGTGACCTTTTTCATGTCCGATACGTCCTTAATGTCCGATGGTAACACGTTCCACAGCCTGCAGCTCTGAACAGAAACGGCTGTCTGGGTGGAGCTCGTCCTGCATTATGGGATGGTACAGTTATGATGTGTGCTGGTTCTGGTCAGATAAGCTCGTCCTGCATTATGGGATGGTACAGTTATGATGTGTGCTGGTTCTGGTCAGAGGCTAGAATGGAGGTTTTTATTTCTGTCCAAGTCATTCATCTTTGAAATGATTCAAATACACAGCTGTGAACACACCTGACAGGTGACAGACAACCCAGGACATCAGCCACATGTCTCAGCTTACTACAGATAACCCCCCCACCACCCCCCCCCCTCTCTCTTTTACAAACATTAACCCAGTCAGTTACCCTATAGATATAGATACTAGATATATAGATATTATATAGATACTAGATATATAGATACTAGATATTATATAGATACTAGATATATATTATATAGATACTAGATATTATATAGATACTAGATATATAGATACTAGATATTATTACATAGATGCTAGATATTATTATATAGATACTAGATATTATATAGATACTAGATATTATATAGATGCTAGATATATATTATATAGATACTAGATATTATTATATAGATGCTAGATATTATTATATAGATGCTAGATATATATTATATAGATACTAAATAATTATTATATAGATGCTAGATATATAGATACTAGATATTATATAGATGCTAGATATATATTATATAGATACTAGATATTATTATATAGATACTAGATATTATTATATAGATACTAGATATTATATAGATACTAGGTATTTATTATATAGATACTAGGTATTTATTATATAGATACTAGATATTATATAGATACTAGATATTTATTATATAGATACTAGATATTTATTATATAGATACTAGATATTGAGAATAAATGCCTCCCTTTGTTTTGCTGTTGCCCTGCCACACAAATACTTTTACCCTCCTCAGATACACTTATGTTGACATGTCACTACATCAACTTATCAACTATCATTTTCAAGATATTTGTCACAGAGATTAAAGTTTTTATACAACAAAGAATATAGTAAACCTAAATTAAGAAAATGGGGGTTTAATATATAAAGGAGTGAATCTTACAGAACATTTACATCCTTCAATGTATTTCAGTGTTTGCACCAAAACAGAGAAAAACTGCCCAAGTCTCTGAAATAGTCAAATAGGCAATCTAGCTACTTTATTATACTTTTAGTATATTATATATATATATATATTGACATTTAAGTTACTGCAACTACTACTACTACTATTACTACTGTTAGCCAACATACACCAAATAACATATAAGCCATGAGGTGATCAAATAAAAGATGAATAGCCTTTGATTTTTCACCGTGATAATTTATTAATAGATTAAATGAAAGATAAGTGAACATATTGCATCATCAGTGTCTGTCCCCAAAATCCATTTTGGATGTTGAGAATCTCCTGAAAAACAAATTAAAGTGGAATTACAGGTCTGTTATGTTTCTATAACATCAATGATCAAGGTGATCATGGTTGAATAGAGAAGAAAGACACATTTTAACTGATATGATGAATACAACAACTTAAATAAAAATAACAAATATAATATTCCTCCGCTGTAGTCCAGACTAACTGGGTCCAGATATCAGTTTCAGGTACATTAAAGAGTAACTCTCTCCATAATGCATCCTGGGTCTTTGTGTGAATGTACGTCAAACTTTAGTTTAAAAGCATATTCAGCAGTCCCAGAAAAACGCAGTTTTCTAAAATACGGGGATTGTGAAATCAAGCAAGCACATATTTTGCGTGGAAATCTGCAATTTATGCGGCGAAAGTGCGGCGTATTTGAAAAAAATGCGGCCCCCGCATAAATATGCAGACTTTGGCTGATTATGCGTTGAATTATGTGATTGCATAATCACGTTTTTCTGCACGTACCAAAATTACACTTCCCTGGACAACAGTGCTGTCAATAGACAGAATGAAAACCTCTCCCTCGGCCAATAGCAGCAGCCGACTGGATGTGTTCCAGTCAGGATGACTATATCTATATAGAGAGATTATATACTATATCTGACACTAATGACCACATCAGAACTTCTGAACTTCTAAATCAAAGTTTACCTCGTAGCAGACGAGTGAGCTCGGAGTCTCTGGAAGGAAACATGTTTGAGGTGAGCCGGCCTTCAGTAGCCGACTGCAGGAGGAGGATTAGGGAATGAGCTTCACCTGGTGCCACCTGCCAGCTAAGCCCCGCCCCCAGGCCGCCTGCCAGCTAAGCCCCGCCCCCAGGAGGAGGAACATGAGGGTTAATCATTGAACAACTGACTGACCCACCGTCGTGTTCCCTGAACCATTAAACGGAGTTCCTCAGGATTGCAGGTGAATGATGTCAACCCTGAATAAAAGATTATGAACTATAATTGTGTTGATGATGATGATGCTGCAGCCTCAGAATGAGATCAGCAGCCTGAACAACGATCACTGATCTGGTGATTATTGATCGTTGTTTATGTTATTAAACCACATTAATCTTTTTCATGTTGTTAGTCTCTCTCTCTCTCTCTCTATATATATATATATATATATATATATATATATATATATATATATATTTTTTTTTTTTTTTTATTCGGTTACTAAACGCATCACCAGCAGGGGGCGTCCTTCCCCTTCACTCTGACTGACAGAGACAGAGAGGGAGGGAGGGAGGGAGAGAGGGAGAGAGGGAGAGAGATGGGTTAATATTCCCTCAGTAATGACTGGAAAGAGCTCCAGTTTAGATTAATAATAGTTTTGATTAATAATAATCTTTCATCGTGTTATTGTTCTTTGACTTTTCTTTACGCCTCATTTTTTTTAAACAATTTTTCTGTTTTTTGGGAGTTTTTGTCGCCTTTCTGGAGGTTTTTCTTTCAACATTTCTGCCACTTTTTTAAAAACTTTTGTAGCTTTTTTATTTATTTTTCATCTTTAAGTCGCCTTTGAGTTTCTTTAGACAATTTATTTCAACGTTTTTGTCGCCTTTTTGAAGTTTTTTTTTAAAATGTTGTCGTTGCTTTTTTGTTGGAGTTTTTGTCGCCTTTTCTGCCCCCCCCCCCCCCCCCCCCTCCCAGTTACTCCCTTGCTGGACAGGTTTTGACTGGAATAATAAAGTCTCATGAGGCCTTTTTGTCTTCAGCAGTATAAATACATTTCAGTGTGAATTGTTTAAATATGTTTAACATTTTTATACTGCTATTATTTTTACTCTCAATCTTTATTTTTTGACCTTTTTACGTTTCATAGCATTGATACGGACCTTCTGTTGTATATGTCTGTTTTGTTTTTAAACATAATTGCCCAAAAAGAACACGGATGTGTCCATACAACGATCTTCGCAGGTAAAATCAATGATTTCTTTCATTCAATTTTATAGTATTCAAAAACAAGTTTTATAGCAAAAAAACCGTCTTGTGACTAAACTGTGACGTAAACCAGTGACTCAACATCCTCTCATCTCAACTGTTATGCTAAATAACTCATTTCTGTTTTTTTAGCTCCAAAATTGAGTAAAATGTCATATGAACTAAGTTGGGGGAAAAATAAAGGAGCAAGATTTTTTATTTATTTTGCATTTCGAGAATAAAGTCAAAATGTTGAGAATAAAGTCAACTTGGCGAGAATACAGTTGAAAATACAATTTCTGCTATTTCAGTCTGCAGGATGCGGCCTCCTCTTCCTAGTTTGTGTTGTTTCTCCTTCTGAACACACACAATTTACGGCCCAATCTCTTCAAAGTCTAATACTAATAGTACTAATAGTACTAATAGTACTAATAGTAGCCTACTAATAGCCTAATACTTATCACCATACTGTGTTTATGCGCTAAAAGAGAGAATTTCCTTGTTATTAAAACTGATTCTGAAGTATATTTTAACGAGTTCATACAGGCCTTCACGAGGCGTTTATAGACTAAAGGTAAAGCTAATAGTTCAGTTTATTCTCAGAAGTCCGACTTGATTCTTGAAATATTAAGTTTTTCTCAATATTTCGACTTTGTTCTTCAAATGCAAAATAAATTTAAAAATCTTCCTCCTTAATTTTGTCCCCGTTGATGTGGCACTAATGCTCCGCCGTACGTGGTCGACAACATAAAGATTAATCTCCTTGTAGGCTACTTGTACAATGACAAAGATATCTACATTATTCTATTCTATATCATTCTATTCTATATCATTATATTCTATATTATTCTATTCTATATCATTCTATTCTATATCATTCTATTCTACTCTTTTCTACACCATTCTATATTATTCTATTCTACTCTATTCTATATCATTCTATTCTATATCATTCTATATTATTCTATTCTACTCTATTCTATATCATTCTATATCATTCTATTCTATATAATTCTATATTATTCTATTCTACTCTATTCTATATCATTCTATTCTACTCTATTCTATATCATTCTATTCTATATCATTCTATTCTATATCATTCTATTCTACTGTATTCTATACTAGAGTGAGGGGGCGTGTCCATGGAGGCAGCTGGACTGCCTGCCAGTCCCTCCGCAGGGATCAGTCCGCCCTCTGCTGCTGCTGGTTTTATCACAATTCAAAGTCAAGTGTAGTTTTAACGAGTCGACCTCCGGAGAACCGAGCCGAGCACTCAGCCCTCCCGCAGCCGAAAAAGAGCTCCGTTTGTGGGGTATAAAGTGTTGAGAGGAGCCGCTGAGAACCGGGCGGTACCGGAGGCTACCGGAGAGATATAACCGGCTGTTTGTGCCATGTTTTTCTAACGGATTATTTGATGAAGCCGACCCCTGCAGGTAAGCTTGTTTTAATTATTCTCAACACTTCACATTCCGCTGAGTGCGGCGCAGCCCCGGGACCGGCATGTCTGTCGGTTAACCGTGGACGGGTTTTCATTTAACTGTCCGGTCAAATGATGAATATAATAAGCATCCATCTGCTCGCTCATTGTTCAACCTTTTAAAATACAAGACCGACAACCAGCAACCTGATCTGCCCTGAAAGGTGGCCCGGGGCGGCGCTGTAAGCGGAGAACACTCACACCAGACCTCATTGGAAAAACAATGGATTCAATGATTCCGTTGATCTTTACACTCAGATACACACAGAAATACATAATTAAACGATGTGTCAGGGTCACATCTTCAGTTCGGCATCCGTCCACCACACATACATGAGATATTCATTTTAATTCAACTTTTATTGACACTTCTCCTGTTATTTATTGAGTATTATCGTAGACCGTGTAGGCTGCGTTACTAGTGGTTGGTAGGCGATAGTTCTACTCGGTAATAGTATTATTACATTTGGCCGAACTTCCCAGCAGTTCTCTGAACCGACCCTCACCACCTGTTTGAGTTGTAGGTCAACGTGTATTTGTAATGATACTCATGTTTACCTTTTTAATTGACCGATATTTGAATGGAGTTTGGCACACTGTGTGTTAGTGAGACAAATGAAGGTGAAGGGCAGCTCTGCGCTACGCATAGTGAGCCGCAGTTTGTCAGTGAAATACAAAAAAAAAGAATTTAACCCGAATAAACGACAAAAACGAGCCGAGCCAAGCTAACGTAGTCGCACAGGTGTGTGTGTGTGTGTGTGTGTGTGTGTGTGTGTGTGTGTGTGTGAGGCAGCCCGGGTCAACAGGCGGTCTGTCCCCCGGCTGTGTCCGAAAAGTAAAATCACATGTGTGCCGAAATTACCAGCAGTTCTCGGAACAGTCTCTCATAACCTTCTTCAGTTGTACGTCTACGTTTATTTTTAATTACACTCAAATTTACCTTAAATTGACAGAAATCTGAATGGAGTTTGGTGCACTGTGAGACAGACGGCGGTCAGTGTTCCCTGGCTGTGTGTCCGGGGGCTGCCCGGTGTGTGTCGGCGGTCTTTTGTTTGGCTTGGCCTGAATGGATCCGGTTGCTACGGATGACAGATAGCACGGCTCCGTGTTGTTCCAGCCGGGGTTACCGGGAGGTCTCCACGGTAGTCGCCCACTTTATCTCCTTTTGTCTTTATTTAAAACAAACGGTTCCTAATGTCTTTGACTCGAGCTGGAAGCTTTTATCTCGCGGCGTAGCCTCACCTGGTTGGGGGGGGGGGGCACCATATTTCCCATTAAAGCTGACCCACATTAATGCACATCTAGCGTGATATAAAAGAGGAATATGACGTGAACAGGTGTTCGTATCAGCAGCTCATTACTGGCCAGGTAATTGGTCCATGTCTCAGGTGAGATCAGCGGTCAGTCGGATTATTAAAATATTAATGTGATACAGAACCGAGCCTCACTTTGAGCCGCAGCGTTTTACATGAGAATATATTTAAAGGGACAGACTCAAAAATAAACACTACAAGGTAATTAAACAACGTTTAAACTCCACAGCGTCGAAAAAACACGTCAAAATGTCAGGAACAATAACTGCTTAAACAATTTTAATATGCTGCCAGGTTGCAGGTGTGTGTGTGTGTGTGTGTGTGTGTGTGTGTGTGTGTGTGTGTGTGTGTGTTTGGATAAAGATGGCGGATGGATTAAAACCCTCCTGAGGAACCAACACGTGTTTCCTGGGTGAAAGTATCCAGTGATGTGAGAGTTTGTGTAACTTCCGTCCGTAGCTGTCGGCGTGATTTACAGCACGCAGCAAAGAGCCGCAGGTCGGATTCTAACCCGCGCCGCTGCAAAGGACTGATGGGGCGGACGCTCCGCTGGGCGGGCCAGAGGCCGCGCCTCCTGCACCACGACCACGTGTCGATGCAGAAGAGACACAAACCGGCGCTGACTGATGGCTCAAAGTCCACATTTAGCTCAGAGTCGTGGAGACCTTGAACCCAAATACACCCTAAAACCAGCCCAGCCAGGGGGCTCCGTGAGAGGTCAGACTGTCAGACCCTAACCAGCCCAGCCAGGGGGCTCCGTGAGAGGTCAGAGGTCAGGCTGTCAGACCCTAACCAGCCCAGCCACACTGTCAGAAATAATGTGCAACATCTGCACCTTAAGGGGTCCAACAGCTCGTCACTGGGGCAGTACCCTCGAAGGTACACCAGTTGTACCCCTTTACAAGGGTACATACTTGTTCTCTTACGGTTTGTACCCTTTGGGAGCAAATGTGTACCCCAACATGGACCTAAATGCTCTAGGACTAACATGTTGTGAGAGGATTGTGTACCCTGTCACTTGAAAGGTACTTCTTAGTACCCCACAGGAAGTGTACCCTTTGACTTGAATAAGGTACTTTTTTGTACCCTACAGGATTTGTACCCGAAAGGTACTTCTTAGTACCCCATGGGAACACGATAGGACCTTTAATGGTACATTTGCGAATGTTGTACCTTAACTTTAACTTAATATGTGACAATGTACCTTTTCAAAGGGGGTACCTGTATGTACCTTTCTCCATGCATATTTCATTGTGTACCCTTTTCATTGGAAAGGTACTTTTTGGTACTCAGAGTACTGGAGACATGTTTGTACCATTGCTGGCACATTTGTGAAATTTGTACCTTTTATAGTACTTAATTGTACCCTCACTGTACCATAAGTAGGGCCGACCATAGACGGTATATAAAGGCCTCCGACCATAGACGGTATATAAAAGCCTCCGACCATAGACGGTATATAAAAGCCTCCGACCATAGACGGTATATAAAAGCCTCCGACCATAGACGGTATATAAAGGCCTCCGACCATAGACGGTATATAAAAGCCTCCGACCATAGACGGTATATAAAGGCCTCCGACCATAGACGGTATATAAAAGCCTCCGACCATAGACGGTATATAAAAGCCTCCGACCATAGACGGTATATAAAGGCCTCCGACCATAAACGGTATATAAAAGCCTCCGACCATAGACGGTATATAAAAGCCTCCGACCATAGACGGTATATAAAAGCCTCCGACCATAGACGGTATATAAAGGCCTCCGACCATAGACGGTATATAAAAGCCTCCGACCATAGACGGTATATAAAGGCCTCCGACCATAGACGGTATATAAAAGCCTCCGACCATAAACGGTATATAAAAGCCTCCGACCATAGACGGTATATAAAGGCCTCCGACCATAAACGGTATATAAAAGCCTCCGACCATAGACGGTATATAAAAGCCTCCGACCATAGACGGTATATAAAAGCCTCCGACCATAGACGGTATATAAAAGCCTCCGACCAT
>CM042447.1:522893-542893 GCA_023631565.1 Gymnocephalus cernua | reverse complement strand
TATTATTATCACCACCCTAAAACTACAGACTCTATCAGACCTGTTGTTTTGTCACACAGACCTTCAGTGGTGATATCTTCAGATTACCAACAGTGTTAATGAATGGAAACATCTTCTCAGTGAAGGTGTGTGTGAAGGTGTGTATGTGTGTGTTAGTATCAAGATCAGAGAACGACAGCTTTCCTCTGTTCCAGTCCAGAGTCACTCGGATCCTCTGGAGCTGATTCTTAAACGGGAGAGCAGTGACTGGAGCTGGTGGAGACAGAGCTACGTATTTACCTTTATAGAACCCTATTACCCATAATCCAGACTCTATGTCTCCCTTCCTCTGGACAGACTCTGCTAACACACCCAGTATCCAGCCTGTACTGTCTCCAACCTCGACATCCCAGCTGTGAGTCCCTGAGTTAAAGCCCTCAGAGCCCAGGACAGCAGGGGATCTATCAATCCTCTCTGGATTATCAGGAAGCTGCTGTTCCTCTCCTCGTCTCACACTGGTCAGATCTTCAGACAGGATGAGTCTTGGATGAGCAGTGTTTGGGTCCAGAACCAGAGGAGTGTAGGAGACCATGTCCTTCATCTTGTTCCAGATGTTGAAGCTCAGGTTGCCCAGGTGTTTGGCCTCGTCTATCAGAGCTCCTGAGAGCAGCTGTGGATCCTCCAGCAGGGGGGGCTGCTGGACTCTTTCCACTGCAGCCTTGTAGTTGATCAGGAACGAGACGTCTTCAGCTCTCAGTTGCTCCTCTGTGGCTCTGACTGTGTCTGAAAGAGCTGCTATCTCTCTGCTCAGAGCCGCCATCTCCTTCATCCTCTGACTCTTCTGCTCCTCTTCCTCCCTCAGTGCAGCCAACCTGGCCTCCTCTTCCTCTTCTAGAAACCGATGAAGCTTCTTAAACTGATCCTTAATCTGCGTCTCTGTGCGTCGGGCCTGGACCTTCAGGTGTTCTGCTGTCTGATCAAACTTCACTTTAACTTGTTCAAAAACCTTTATCTTCTTCTTTAAGGGCTCCAGAGTTTCCTGGAGTTTCTTCTTGTGTTGTCGAGCAGCTTCATCGATGGGTCTGATTCTGTGGTTGGAGTGTTTTTCTGAATCTCTGCAGACGAGACACACCGGCTGCTGATGGTCCAGACAGAAGAGTTTGAGTTTCTCAGAGTGCAGACTGCAGAGAGCCTCTGAAGATCTCTGATCTCTCTGCTGTAAGAAACTCTCACACAGCTTCTTTAACTCCAGGTTACGAGGTGGTTCTGACTTTGAAGATCTTCTCTTACAAACTGGACACTCCTGTGTTGGTTTCTCTCTCCACCAGCTCTGCAGACAGTCTTTACAGAAGCTGTGGCTACATGACAGAACAACAGGATCTCTAAAGACTTCATGACAGACCGAACAGCAGAAGTCCTCCTCTGACATGGACGCCATTTTGTCTCTGAGAGCAGCTGAAAACAGAGACGTTAAGACAGGAAGTCAGTTGTGTTTCTCTCTTCCTTTACCTTCACGGCTTTCTGCCAGAAGAGTTTATTTTAACCCAAACCACGATCTTTTCCTAAACTTAACTCAGTAGTGTTGTTGTCTAAACCTAAGAGATTTCTGCCCCCCCCCCCCCCCCCCCCGTGCTGCAGATACCTCAGTTACTTTCACTTTGAGTCTCAAAGTGTTTTTTCAGTCTGCAGCAGATTACAGTTAAAGTATTTCACCGTGTTTACCGTGTGTCTGTCGGAGCGTCTCTACTCACTGACAACTCAACAGGAACAGACCGGTTTACCTGGTCTGTCTCAGGTGATGTAACTTTGGTAAAGTTGGAAAAACATTCACAGATTTGAATTTCCGGGATCAATAACTTCTGAGCTAAATGTTATTAACCCTTGTGAGGTGTTCATATTTTTGTTACCCAGCCAGTGTTCCCGGGTCTGGTGGACCAACCACATTATTAGGCTTTTAAATCAATACAGCCAGAACCATTTATGTAAAAATACTTAACAGATGTTTACTTTAGCTCAATTACCAATGATATATACATCATTTATGGTTCATATTTGCCATTTACCCCTGTGAGATCACATGTATGATCATATGAAAATGTTGTGTTTTTGTGAGAAAACGAGGAAATAGAAACAATAAAAAAATAGAAACAAGATTTTTGATCATTATTGGTGATTTATTTCTTAGATCTTAATCAGAACAGATGAAAGTAAATAAATAGCATAATATTTCTTTTAGCAAACATTGGAAACGGGTTCCACAGACCTGAACACCACACAAGGGTTAAATCACAAATTACCTAATTATGACATATATTACATTTCTTTAGCAAAACATTTTCCCCAAAATGATGAATATGCTTATTTATTTAAAGTAAGTGCTGTAGTACAAGTAGCAGGAGACAAGTTATAATTGAGGTACATTTGGAGACACTACCTCATTTAATCGTTACATGAATACATATTTCTGTTGGGCGTTGTCCCTAAGCACTCGTCTGACGCCGGCTGCTCGTAGAGACCAGCGTTATTCCTCCAGGTCGGAGGACGACTCGTTCTGATGGAAATGAGTTTGTAGCTTGTTGTTTACCTCACTACGGTAGGAAAGATGGCTCGTTGTGATTTAATGACAATTTGCTCAGAAGTTATTGATCCCAGAAGACAAATCTGTGAAAGTTGCAGAAAGTTGCCTCAGTTACTTTCACTTTGAGTCTTTGAGTGTTTTTCAGTCTGCAGCAGATTACAGTTAAAGTATTTCACTTCTTCAGTACTTCTTCAGTACTTCAGAGCTCCTTCCTGTACCTGCCCCCCCCCCCAGGTAAAGTCTCAGCTTTGTAATAAAAGGTAAATCTTACCGTGTGTCTGTCGGTGCGTCTCTTCTCACGGACAACTCAACAGGAACAGACAGGTTTACCTGGTCTGTCTCAGGTGATGTAATGTAAGGTGTGGAGCTTTCTCAGTCAGCTGAGTTTTATCTTAAAGGGACAGTTCAGATATTATGAAGTGGTTTTATGAGCTACTTCTCTATAGTCAGAAGCTGAGCAACATCCTGCTGCATACGGGGGCAGCTGTCGTCTCGCCCTGCATGAGACGGTGTGAAGTCACATCACATGTCCAACGTAAGTTTCTCCAGAGACGAGAAGTCTTCAGATACTTTACAAACCAGTTTAATCACGTTATCAACGTCCTACTTCCTGGTTCTTAGACTCAACGTTTAAAATGTCCAAAAGTTACATGAATGAGTAAAAAAGACGAGAAGGAATATACATCGGAAACATCGGCTCTAAACTCATTGCACGGATAATATCTGTGTACGTTTTTATTATAGGAACTTCTTTAACTGTATTTGGGACAAAAACATATATAACATATATACCAGTCCAGAATCAACAGACTATTTTCATTTCACATACTTTCATTCAAAACTCGGCTCAATAATGGAGTTCAAAAAGTACTTCAAAAAAGAAAATGAGAAATCATACAGGTGTAGTATTAAAGAACTAGCAGTGATAAGGTGGAGCCGTCGTCTCAGTGAGTAAAGCATGAACGTGTTCTACGTGAACACGCTGGGAAGAAAGCAGAAGGTTAGCAAACTGAATACGTAACTTGGAACAAAGTGTAAATTAAATGTAGCGTAATATTCAAACAAATTCGTTTTGTCATTCAAGTTGGTCTAATTAGGGATGGGTCCGATCCAGTATCGGTATCGGGACCGATACCAGCGTTAATTCAGGTATCGGATTTTCCCGATCCAACCTGCGGAGATTTCCGATACCACGAGCCATGTCTGCACTTTAACGTTGTCTGCTGAAATGGCTCCAAAAGTGATTCCTGCTGGCTGGTCTGCTGGTTGGCTGCAAACTGTGGAATAGATTTCCTGAACGGAGGCGCGGCTCAATGAGACACAGAGTGATGAGACACGCCCCCGCTCAGGAAGTCCATTCCGCAGTTTGCAGCCAGCTAGCAGGATAGTAGCATGAGCAGCATTGTGGCTAGCTCGATGCTATCCTGTGTGTCCGCTGTGTGGAAATACTTCACAGTGGAAACACCGCAGAGCAAGACAGCAACATGCAAAAACAAAACAGGACTTTCACAACCGTCTGTCCCGGGGTTGTCGCCGGCTTTTGGCGTTTCATTTCCCCGTTGTTGCGTCCCCAAGAGACCGCGGATCGTCTCCCGGCGGCCGGTGTTTCAGAGCAGCCGCTGCAGCCGTGAAAACGGAGGTGTGTGTGTATGTGTGTGTGTGTGTGTGTGTGTAACTAAGTGTGTGTGTGTGTGTAACTAAGTGTGTGTGTGTGTGTGTAACTAAGTGTGTGTGTAAGATGTTTACAGTTATTGCACTTCTCTTATATTTCAGATATTTGACATTTTAAAACGTTGATTTGTTGATGCTACAAGAGCCAGTGTGCTTGATTTGCGCTGTTCACACACTGTTTTATTGATAGTGTGTGTGTGTGTGTGTGTGTGTGTGTGTGTGTGTGTGTGTGTGTGTGTGTGTGAGAGATTTTTACACTTGCACTTTTCTTATATTTCAAGACTCAAGTATTTGACATTTTTGGAATGTAATAAATATTGACATGACAGTCAATTTGAAACCCTTACAGTTGCATATCTGTTTTCAGAATGAGATTTTTCCTGTTTTTCTGACTTCCTTTTCTGACCTTATACTGACCTCAAGTTGCCTTTTGGGACATACATGCATACGTACGTCCATATCATACTTGCCAGTTGAGGAGTTTATTTCAGCATCATATAAAATCAACAATAATGATAATAATAATATTAAAGCAAACACAGCTCTGGTATCGGAATAGTATCGGTATCGGCCGATATCCAAATTCAGGGATCGGATCGGAAGTGAAAAAATGTGGATCGTTGCATCCCTAGGTCTAATAGTTGGTTTTATTTCATTTGTGTCGTCCGTGATGTTGTTGCTCATTAGTTCTTTAGGAGGTTAGGCTGCGGTCTAAGCTGAAGGTGATATACATGCAGATTTCTTCCTTTTTTGGAGCGAGCGGAGGAGGGGGGGGGCGATTTGAGTGGAGCACGAAGCAAACTGCGTTGAGCGCTGAGCGATAGTGAGCGGAGCGGCCTGATGGAGCTCTGAGCGGAGGGGGGGGGAACAGTTCAGTGAGTGATGAGCGGAGATTCTCATCGCTCATATGGTCTTTTATATATATATATATATATATATATATATATATATATATATATATATATATATATATATATATATATATATATATATAATGTTATATTCATATTCACCCAACAGCATTTGAGGGAAACAGGAATTAGTTTAGTTTTCAACAATTCAGCCCAAATTTGAACAACTTTTGGAAACTTGACTGCTGAGTTCTGTTGTATCTTGGAGTCAAAGTATAAAGTATCTTAAAATAGAAATACTCAAGTAACTATAACTGAACTGTGTGTGTGTGTGTGTGTGTCTCTGTGTGTGTGTGTGTCTGAGTGTGTGTGTCTGTGTGTGTGTGTGTGTGTGTGTGTGTGTGTGTGTGTGTGTGTGTGTGTAACCTACATGTTATACCTCTACCTGAAAGTATTTGCAGCTCTTTGCTGGTAGACTTGTTGTCTCTGCTCTGACCACCAGACTGCTTTGACTAAACCAGAGATTTTAGCTCGTAGAACACGACGGCTGTCGCTGCTTTGTTGGTGTTATTGTGGTTTTTGGGTGTTAAAGGGTTAGTTCAGATCCTCCAAAGTCAGATGTAACTTCCTGGCTGAGTCTCCGTGGTTACAGGCCTGAGTGGGCGGAGCTGAATGTTACCTGAATGATCGAGACTGCTTTTATTTCACATTACAGACATTTATTGATGTCAAAAGACAAATACATTCAGTTCTACCGTTACAGAGTTAAAGCCTAACTCTCACTAAATGCATCCTGGGTGTTTCTGAGAATGTACGTGAGTCGAACTTTAGTTTAAAAGCATATTTAGGACGGAAGCTCCACTTTTAAGATTGAGTGTATTTTAGTTTTCGGGAGAGCTCGGGGCTCTACTATGATAGCATCAAAATCACTATTTTATAACCACTAAGAAGACACAACATGAGACTTTGCTCCGAGTATCTCCAGGAGCTCTACACATGAACTCAGCATTGAGGACATTGTTTGAGTTCTCAGAGTTTACTAAAAAGAAAGTTTTTGAACGACTTACTTTAGTGTTGATCTCTGAATGCAGCGTAACAGGGAGGAGAGTAAAGATGGAAAGCTCCTAAAGCTCAGTCCCATATAAATACACGGAGAGTTTGTTGTTTAGTCGTCAGTGAAAAACAATATTGACCTTGTAGTTGTAAAATGAGCCTCATGTAAGAACGATATTTCCTCCTCTGGAGTCCGTTCATTCAAAAAGACCCTCGGTTGCATTTTTGCGAGAGTTACGCTTTAAAAAGAAAAGATAATGTTGCACCCAACGTCAGCATCAAATTACAAGGAACTGACTCGTCACTTTGATTGGCTGGCCAATCAACTCGCCCGACATACAGTCTTACTGTCCCGAGTCATCGGGCCATCGGGCCATCGGGCCATCGGCTTATGGGTCAGTATCTCAACATAATCTGTTATAATCTCAAAATAATGACTTGCATCAAAACTACACACAGACATTAAACACTAAAACAATCACAATTGATTTTTTTTTCAAAAACAATCAAATTAAGGCAACAAACACATATAACAGATATTATTTCTACATAAAAAGATGGAACACATTAGTGCTGGGCGGTATACCGGTTCATACCGAAAACCGGTGTATATTTTCGTCACGATGTTCATTTTTAATATACCGCCATAACGGTGTGTTTAATAACACAACGTCCGGAACGAACGTTACGCTGCGCCGCGCGACACTGTTGAACATCTGAATATGCATGAAAAAAAAAAACGTTGAAAACCGGCATAATTTTGGAAAAAAACGTGATATGAATTTTTGGTCATACCGCCCAGCACTAGAACACATCATTTTTTTAAGAAGTGAATAGTTGTTTACTGTTATCATCACCACCCTAAAACTACAGACTCTATCAGACCTGTTGTTTAGTCACACAGACCTTCAGTGGTGATATCTTCAGATTATCATCAGTGAGCATGAATGGAAACATCTTCTCAGTGAAGGTGTGTGTGAAGGTGTGTATGTGTGTGTTAGTATCAGGATCAGAGAACGACAGCTTTCCTCTGTTCCAGTCCAGAGTCACTCTGATCCTCTGGAGCTTCTCAAACGGGAGAGCAGTGCCTGGAGCTGATGGAGACCACGCTGAGTATTTACCTTCATAGAACCCTATTACCCATAATCCAGACCCTATGTCTCCCTTCCTCTGGACAGACTCTGCTGACACACCCAGTCCCCAGTCTGTACTGTCTCCAACCTCGACATCCCAGCTGTGAGTCCCTGAGTTAAAGCCCTCAGAGCCCAGGACAGTGCCATCACCAAACCTCTCTGGATTATCAGGAAGCTGCTGTTTCTCTCCTTGTCTCACACTGGTCAGATCTTCAGACAGGATGAGTCCTGGATAAGCAGTGTTTGGGTCCAGTATCAGAGGATAGTAGGAGACCAGGTCCTTCATCTTGTTCCAGATGTTGAAGCTCAGGTTGCCCAGGTGTTTGGCCTCGTCTATCAGAGCTCCTGAGGGCAGCTGTGGATCCTCCAGCAGGGGGGGCTGCTGGACTCTTTCCACTGCAGCCTTGTAGTTGATCAGGAACGAGACGTCTTCAGCTCTCAGCTGCTCCTCTGTGGCTCTGACTGTGTCTGAAAGAGCTGCTATCTCTCTGCTCAGAGCCTCCATCTTCTCCTTCATCCTCTGACTCTTCTGCTCCTCTTCCTCCCTCAGTGCAGTCATCCTGGCCTCCTCTTCCTCGTCTAGAAACTGGTGAAGCTTCTTAAACTGATCCTTAATCTGCGTCTCTGTGCGTCGGGCCTGGACCTTCAGGTGTTCTGCTGACTGATCAAACTTCACCATAACGTGTTCAACAACCTTTAACTTCTCCTTTAAGGGCTCCAGAGTTTCCTGGAGTTTCTTCTTCAGTTGTCGTGCAGCTTCATCGATGGGTCTGATTCTGTGGTCGGAGTGTTTTTCTGAATCTCTGCAGACGAGACACACCGGCTGCTGATGGTCCAGACAGAAGAGTTTGAGTTTCTCAGAGTGCAGACTGCAGAGAGCCTCTGAAGATCTCTGATCTCTCTGCTGTAAGAAACTCTCACACAGCTTCTTTAACTCCAGGTTACGAGGTGGTTCTGACTTTGAAGATCTTCTCTTACAAACTGGACACTCCTGTGTTGGTTTCTCTGTCCACCAGCTCTGCAGACAGTCTTTACAGAAGCTGTGGCTACATGACAGAACAACAGGATCTCTAAAGACTTCATGACAGACCGAACAGCAGAAATCCTCCTCTGACATGGACGCCATTTAGTCTCTGAGAGCAGCTGAAAACAGAGAAACAGAGACGTTAAAACAGGAAGTCAGTTGTGTTTCTCTCTTCCTTTACCTTCACGGCTTTCTGCCAGAAGAGTTTATTTTAACCCAAACCACGATCTTTTCCTAAACTTAACTAAGTAGTGCTGTTGTCTAAACCTAAGAGATTTCTGCCCCCCCCCCCCCCCGCGCTGCAGATACCTCAGTTACTTTCACTTTGAGTCTCAAAGTGTTTTTTCAGTCTGCAGCAGATTACAGTTAAAGTATTTCACCGTGTGTCTGTCGGAGCGTCTCTACTCACTGACAACTCAACAGGAACAGACCGGTTTACCTGGTCTGTCTCAGGTGATGTAACTTTGGTAAAGTTGGAAAAACATTCACAGATTTGAATTTCCAGGATCAATAACTTCTGAGCTAAATGTTATTAACCCTTGTGAGGTGTTCATATTTGTGTTACCCAGCCAGTGTTCCCGGGTCTGGTGGACCAACCACATTATTAGGCTTTTAAATCAATACAGCCAGAACCATTTATGTAAAAATACTTAACAGATGTTTACTTTAGCTCAATTACCAATGATATATATACATAACTTATGGTTCATATTTACCATTTACCCCTGTGAGATCACATGTATGATAATATGAAAATGTTTCTTGTGAGAAAACGAAGAAATACAAATATAAAAAAGGTTTAAAAAAACAGAAACAAGATTTTTGCTCATTATTGGTGATTATTTTTTACAACTTAATCAGAACAGATGAAAGTAAATAAATAGCATAATATTTCTTTTAGCAAACATTGGAAACGGGTTCCACAGACCTGAACACCACACAAGGGTTAAATCACCAATTACCTAATTATGACATATATTACATTTCTTTAGCAAAACATTTTCCCCAAAATGATGAATATGCTTATTTATTTTAAAGTAAGTGCTGTAGTACAAGTAGCAGTAGACAAGTTATAATTTGAGGTACATTTGGAGACACTACCTTATTTAATCATTACATGAATACATATTTCTGTTGGGTGTTGTCCCTGAGCACTCGTCTGACGCCGGCTGCTCGTAGAGACCAGCGTTATTCCTCCAGGTCGGAGGACGACTCGTTATTGATGGAAATGAGTTTGTAGCTCGTTGTTCACCTCACTACGGTAGGAAAGATGGCTCGTTGTGATTTAATGACGTTTTGCTCAGAAGTTATTGATCCCAGAAGTCAAATCTGTGAATGTTTGTCACCCTTTATTGAAGTAAACGTCTCCTGTGTGCCCCCCCCCCCCCCCCCCGCTGCAGAAAGTTCCCTCAGTTACTTTCACTTTGAGTCTTTTTCAGCCTGTAGCAGACTACAGTTAAAGTATCTCACTTCTTCAGTACTTCTTCAGTACTTCAGAGCTCCTTCCTGTACCTTTCCCCCCCCCCAGGTAAAGTCTCAGTTTGTAATAAAAGGTAAATCTTACCGTGTGTCTGTCGGTGCGTCTCTTCTCACTGACAACTCAACAGGAACAGACAGGTTTACCTGGTCTGTCTCAGGTGATGTAATGTAAGGTGTGGAGCTTTCTCAGTCAGCTGATGAGTTTTATCTTAAAGGGACAGTTCAGATGTTATGAAGTGGTTTTATGAGCTACTTCTCTATAGTCAGAAGCTGAGCAACATCCTGCTGCATACGGGGGCAGCTGTCGTCTCGCCCTGCATGGGACTGTGTGAAGTCACATCACATGTCCAACAAGTTCCTCCAGAGACGAGAAGTCTTCAGATACTTTACAAACCAGTTTAATCACGTTATCAACGTCCTACTTCCTGGTTCTTAGACTCAACGTTTAAAATGTCCAAAAGTTACATGAATGAGTAAAAAAGACGAGAAGGAATATACATCGGAAACATCGGCTCTAAACTCATTGCACGGATAATATCTGTGTACGTTTTTTTATTATAGGAGCTTCTTTAACTGTATTTGGGACAAAAACATATATAACATATATACCAGTCCAGACCTTCCTGCTAATGTCAGCAAACATCACTGATAGACCATATGTACAACCCCAAATCAGAAAAAGTTGGGACAGTATGGAAAACACAAATAAAAAAAGAAAGTAGTGATTTCTAAAAGTACTTTGACTAGTATTTCATTGCAGACAATACAACAGCACATCATTTAATGTGTTCCTCATGATTTTTATTGCTTATTTTTTTTTGAAAAAAACAAAATTCCTATTTTGGTTCTTGCAACACATTTAAAAAAAAGTTGGACCAGTAAAGCATTTACCACTTTGTAATGTTGCCATTCCTTTTCACAACACTTAAAAGACGTTTAGGGACTGAAGACACCAAGTGTATGTATGTATGTATATATATATATATATATATATATATATATATATATATATATATATATATATATATATATATATATATATATATATATATATATATATATATATATATATATATAATGTGGGAAATTTGTCTTGGGCACTCAGCCCATGCTGCAGCCATTGTACAACCAAATAAACACAGACAACAAATACTGTGCAATACTGTACCACAGGCCATGCTATGGTCCTGATGGTGTATATAAAAAAACCAACACGGTGTCATGCAATACGCTGGTAAAACATTACTTAAAATAAATTAATTAATTTTAAGTTAAAAAAAAAACAGTTCCATATCTATCTATCTATCTATCTATCTATCTATCTATCTATCTATCTATCTATCTATCTATCTATCTATCTATCCATCTATCCATCTATCCATCTATCCATCTATCCATCTATCTATCTCTGTCCAGTGATCGACCCTGACTGACAGAAGGGGCCGAAAAACGTAAAAAAGTGTCGAAATAAACAGGAAAAAAAGAACCTCTCCACCAGCCACAACCTATGACCAGCTGCCCTCTAAGCCCCGCCCGCCGGTCAGCTGGCCTCTAAGCCCCGCCCATTGGTCAGCTGCCGTCTAAGCCCTGCCCATTGGTCAGCTAGCCTCTAAGCCCCGCCCGTTGGTCAGCTGCCCTCTAAGCCCCGCCCGTTGGTCAGCTAGCCTCTAAGCCCCGCCCGTTGGTCAGCTAGCCTCTAAGCCCCGCCCGCCGGTCAGCTGCCGTCTAAGCCCCGCCCGCCGGTCAGCTGCCGTCTAAGCCCTGCCCATTGGTCAGCTAGCCTCTAAGCCCCGCCCGTTGGTCAGCTGCCCTCTAAGCCCCGCCCGTTGGTCAGCTGCCCTCTAAGCCCCGCCCGCCGGTCAGCTGGCATCTAAGCTCTGCCCGTTGGTCAGCTGGCCTCTAAGCCCCGCCCCCACCTGTCTGTCATTAATTAAAGGCTTAAACGTCAACAACAAGCTGCTGCAGTAGTTAATCCGTGGGGGGGTCCTGCAGAGATCCTCTGTAATCTGTCAGAGACTCGGAGGCTTCATCCTGCCGTCTCAAACGCCTAGAACTCACCTTTAGACGCCTCGTACAGGTGGGCTCTCTGGAACTCACCTGAGGACGCCTCGTACAGGTGGGCTCTCTGGAACACACCTGAGGACGCCTCATATAGGTGGGCTCTCTGGAACTCACCTGAGGACGCCTCGTACAGGTGGGCTCTCTGCGGCCGCTCCGTCTCTCCAGGTACTGTAAAGACTTCCTCTGAGGAAGTGCTTGTTCTGCATCTTTTTCCTAAACTTAACTTTCAATGCCGCATATCGCAAAACATTATGTGGCCCTTTGTTTTAGTCGAACATGTGTACGTTAAGTGTGTGTGTGTGTGTGTGTGTGTGTGTGTGTGTGTGTGTGTGCGTGCGTGTGTGTGTGCGTGCAATGCACACAGCGGACGCACATCGGCTAGAAATGGACCTTTTTCACAGCAGACATTTTGACTTGTCATAGTAGGAAAAGCACGGCTGAAATTGACTGACACACACACACACACACACACACACACACACACACACACACACACACACACACACACACACACACACACACACACACACACACACACACACACAGAGTGTCCCAGTAAGATATCTCAGTGAGTCAGCATCCTCAACACCAGGGTCTCTCCTAAGTGGAATGCAGCCATCATTAATGGTCATGAATACACCTGTGCTGTTGTTACTATGACATCATTAATGGTCATGAATACACCTGTGCTGTTGTTACTATGACATCATTAATGGTCATGAATACACCTGTGCTGTTGTTACTATGACATCATTAATGGTCATGAATACACCTGTGCTGTTACTGTGACTTGTCAACATGTCTGCCGTGAGAAAGCTCTTTTTCTGGCAGGAACGGAACAATCTGGAAGTGGAACGTTGTGTGTGTATATGTGTGTGTGTATATATATATATATATATATATATATATATATATATATATATATATATATATATATATATATATATATATATATATATATATATATATATGACTACTACATACTCTCTCTTTACTGTCTGTTCATAATCATCATAATCCCAGTTAGTCAGGATTATTTAACAGGATTACTCGTTGTTGCGTTTATTGAAGTTAAAAACCAGTGAAACAGAAAGTTTTTTTGTGTTTTCTCCCGTTTATAAATAAAGTAAAACCACCTCGTGGTCGTTTGTCTCTTCAGGTCTCTGAGAAAGTGGGTCAGGACCCCCCCACAGGGACCGAGTCCCGTTATAGAGCGTTCAGTCGCCGCCATACACTCGCTGTGTGTGTCTGTGTGTGTGTGTGTGTGTGTGTCTCTGTGTGTGTGTGTGTGTGTGTGTGTGTGACTGTGTGTGTGTGTGTGTGTCTCTGTGTGTGTGTGTGACTGTGTGTGTGTGTGTGTGTGTCTCTGTGTGTGTGTGTGTGTGTGTGTCTCTGTGTGTGTGTGTGTGTGTGTGTGTGTGTGTCTCTGTGTGTGTGTGTGACTGTGTGTGTGTGTGTGTGTGTGACTGTGTGTGTGTGTGTGTGTGTGTCTATGTGTGTGTGTGTGTGTGTCTCTGTGTGTGTGTGTGTGTGTGACTGTGTGTGTGTGTGAGACTCTGTGTGTGTGTGTGTGTGTGTGTGAGACTCTGTGTGTGTGTGTGTGTGTGTGTGTGTGTGTGTGTGTGCGCGTGTGTGAGACTGCAGGAACGACCTCGGAGCGACCTGATTGGCTCGGCTCCAGACTTCTCTGTGGAGTTATTTTTAGTTTCCGAGTCGATCTGAATCTCGCGGCGTTAACCCTCGTGTGTCGTCACGCTTCCTTAGTCACGGTCAATAACCTCATCTGAATGACATCATACCTCGTGTTTGAGTCAGAACAAGCAGAGATGATGTCATATTATATATATTATGGCTGATAGTGAAGATTGAGAGGACGTTGAGTGGATCACAGGTTAGTCAGGATGCTGTTTTATAACCTTTTTCTTTTTTAAATGCTATAACATTGAATAAAAACACACAGTGAAGTTCAATGAAAGTAATCCATTACTTTTACCTGCGAAGAACGTTGCACGGGTTCATACAACGTACACAAACATCCAGGTCGTTTTGGGGCGATTTGGTTGAAAGAAACTCATATTTCTACAAAAACTTTCTCTATCAGAACGACGACAGAAGAACGTTGAAAAAAGTGACGTAAAAAAACCTCCAACATGACATCACGACTTCGTGTAAACGCACTTCCCAAAGCCGAGTGGCGTGTTATCTGGACGCGTTTTAAGCTGTCTGCGTGTATGTCTACGCCGTATACAGCGGACGTAAACACGCCACGTGTTGTCGCCACGTGGCGTGTTAGAGATAACGTAGGTCAGTGGACGCCAAATAGCGTGGAAAAACACGCTAAAAAGCGAGTATGCGTCTTAATAACACAAATAATGCCATACAAATATGTGTGTGTATTTATATATATATATATATATATATATATATATATATATATAATATATATAATTATTGAAAAAGTAGTCTGATCTCATGAAGTGGTGTATGTATGACAATCTGTACGCCATTATTGGCGTGTTATCAAGACGCATACTCACTTTTTAGCGTGTTTTTCCACGCCGTTCGCCGTCCACTGACCTACGTTATCTCGCTATGCGTTGCCATAGCGAGTAGTAGTAGTTTGGCCTCGTGGTGGAAAATAATTCTGGTGCAACAGGTGTAGATTGATTTGGTAATATGATGATATGATGATGAAACAAATAAATAAAATAGTCGTGGACCGAACCAATGGAGGTTTTCTGTAATTTATTAAATTATAGCGAGTTTCACAGACGCACGCGTCGAGGTGTGAAAGAGTCTCGAAGGTGAACACAGATTAATGGGCCGTCCACACGAAGACGCGTTTGGATGCAAACCCACATCTTTTGCATCGTTTGGGCCGATCGTCCACATGAATCCCCTAAACGCACTTTTTTGAAACCTGGTCCCAGGGTGAATAAAAACAAACCGGCTCACGTTTGGCTTCATATGGACGGCGAAACCGCAAACGTGCGATCAACTAGCTCGCTAATCTGTCTGCTTATCAACTCCTTGAACGGATTATAGTAACTTTTAGCACGGCTTATTGTAGAAAGGCTACCGCAAGAAAAACGTGTAGCTAGATTATCAAAAAGACATCGGATCATTGATGTTTGTTTGACTGCCGATGTTAGCTAGCAGAGCTAGCGTTAGCTCTGCTAGCTAGCGCGCAGCAATCATGTCCGATAGAATGTAAACAAAGAGACGTTTTCTAGCGGTGACTTTATATAACGAGCAGTGGTGAAAGTTATTAAAGGTCCCATATTCTGCTCATGTTCAGGTCCATAATTGTATTTTAAGGTTGTACCAGAATATGTTTACATGGTTTAATATATTGTTGTTGTACAGCACATCTCTCTCTCACTGCTGCAGCTCCTCTTTTCACCTTGTGTTCAGGTCTCTGTTTTAGCTACAGAGTGAATCATCTTTCCTTCTGTACTATCTTTGATTCCACTCTGCACATGCTCAGTAGCTCAGATGGTAGATCATGTCAGTTAGCTCCACAGACAGTAAAAGAAAGGTTGTTTCTCCAACTTTGGTCAGTTACAAGGCAGGATTAGCCGGGAGACTTCTTCTAAAGGAGGGCGCACATGGAAGTACTTCTTTTGGAGATTATGGTGAACTTGTGTGTGTTGTAGCAGTGTTTTGCCATTGAGAACGAGCTAGCATGCTACGGTTAGCCACCTGATCTCGGCTACTGACGTAGAAAGTCCTGCAGATGTTGACCAGCTCACCCGGAGACTGAAGGCAGGAATCATTCAGAAACCGTATCTCACTCAGAACAACATGGATGGATTTTTTTCTAAGTTTGTATGTGTGTGGAAGCACCAGAGACACAAAATAACTCCCCAAATCACAGAAAAAGTGATTTTTTCATAATATGGGCACCTTAAAGTCTAGTCCGTGGATGTATTAAGAGAACTAGCTAGTCATGTTATGACAGGAAGTGGAAGTGACTGAAGGCTGCTCTTCTTCTTCGTTCTGTTCATTTCTGTAGCAGTAACAGCGCCGCCTACAGGCCTGGCATATGAAGTGGCGTGTTGAGTCGTTTACAGATGGATTTGTGTGGACGTGACATAATGCAAGAGATTACAAAGGGAGGGTGTGACAGGAACACGTGTCTCTGTCTCGGGCCTATCTGGCCTTTGACGTTAATGTTAATCATAAAAAGACAAGAATTGGTGCTTCTAAGCCTGCAGCGGTCGTCCCTGGCCTCCCTTATCACCCCTTGGCTTTTGAGGTCACCCCTCCCATGCATCATAAAAAGGGATGTTTGCATCTGGACTCGGCTGCCTAACCCTGGTACGACGGTTTACAGTCTGACCTTCATCAGATAACCCAGAGGTCGTGTTCTTTCAGCTGCAGACTCGTCGGATTAGAGCAACGAGAAATACATCTTCACGTGTAAATACAGAAATACTCTTCTTCACACGTACAATATGTAACTTTCTGCCGCTAGGGGCATCTCTGGGTTGTAAACACGGCCTTTTGATGACGTTGGTAAGTTGCGTGGAATTATGGGAGTTGTAGTTTTTAATGTTAAACACCTCGCCGATTAGAATGCATCTGTTCAGATGCATTCACTTTACGTTTAGTAACGTTTATTCATGTCATTCTAATAAAATAGCTGCATTTCCCCAACATAATAACTTTATGAGCGTGTTGAACGATGTGATAACCCTATGATGTCATCCACCTAGCATTAGCTAGCTAGCATTAACGTTAGCTACTTGCCAACCAACACATTGTAGTAACGTTAAACTGGATCAATATTGATATGTATCAATAAATAAGATATCTGCTGTATTACTGTGTTGCAAAGCGGCATGTTATCAATCACAACATGATGCTGCGTGGCAGAAAAAGCAGTATTATGGTTAGGAGTATTTATTTCTGTGACATTGTATGATTTACAATTACGCTCAAACGTATCACCTGGGTGGCGTGTTTTGCAGGAAGTTGCGAGGAACTAGAGGGTGAAAGGTTATATGACGCCACTGACGGGCGACTAGGAAGGAAAGGAAAATAAAATAACAGAATTCTCTGGGTTTGAAGTTTGGTGGAAACATTTGTGAGAATGTAACTACACAACTCAAACAAATATATAACAGGTATGGTCGTTGTTAGACGTTTTAATACAGAAATGTTACATAGTCAGTCCCTCCAGAAAAAAGTTTTTTTGTGATTGTTTTGGGCAAAAATCCTTGATTATGCGTCACGTTTTCTTAATAAATGCGATGGAATATGCGGGATATTTATGCAATTTTATGCGATGAAATTGCGGGAACTTGCAAAAACTGCAGTTTGATGAAAAAGGAGAAATGACATCACTTCATAACGTTCCCATGGCAACAGGGGAAAATGGCTGCTCTCGTGTGAAGTAAACGCAACATTTTTCAACTTTCTGCAACTAAAATGCGGGATTATGAAATCATGCAAGCCCCGCATATTTTGCGTGGAAATCGTCAATTTATGCGGCGAAAGTGCGGCGTATTTGAAAAAATGCGGCCCCCCCCCCCGCATAAATATGCAGACTTTGGCTGATTATGCGTTGAATTCTGCGATCGCATAATCAAGTCTTTCTGGAGGGAGTGGGGGATATTGTACCTTTAACCACACACAAGAATCAAAAAAGAATCAAGCTAAATGTAATTTTTCCATCACAGCCTCCGTTGACTTACATTACCTTGCGATTGCGTGTGAATTGACGCCGTAGCGAGTAGTATGTAAGGGGGGAAATCCTCGTAGGGAGGTTGGTCGGGGGGGTGGACGGGTCAAACAACAGGACTTTGACCCAGGAGACCGGGGATCGGGTCCCGCGTGTGGCGTTTTCCTAAACACGCCACGTGGCTACGCTGTGACGTTGACATACACGCAGATGGCTCAAAATGCGTACAAAAGTTGACCTGAGGACAACAGCAGGGTCAGCGGTGAACTGTTGGACTTTAGTTTTGAGATCCGAGGGTGAACATGTGCTGCTGAGTCCGGTGTCCCAGCCGCAGGATTAAAGTCGATACCAGAGTTGATGTTTTATGGATTAAACTCAGCCAGAGGTGATGGGATGAATCTCCGGCTGTCATCGGAATAAATCCAAACGCTCCACAGCTGTAACTCATCTCCTCACAGTTTACTTTCAAAAGCTGGACTCTATTTTCTTATGTTGTTGTGTCTTAAGTGACTAATGTGAACAATTAAGAGTCTGCCACATTATGAAAGGATCCCTACAGAGATAGAGCTTTTAGTTAAAGAGTAAGATCCTTTTAGTTTAACATGAAACAGCCCCGAAATCACCATCACCAAACTACACCAGACTCCATGTAAATAATCAGGACTTTTAGCGTGTATAGAGCCAGACTCCATGTAAATAATCACTACTTTTAGCGTGTATAGAGCCAGACTCCATGCAAATAATCACTACTTTTAGCGTGTATAGAGCCAGACTCCATGTAAATAATCACCACTTTTAGCGTGTATAGAGCCAGACTCCATGTAAATAATCAGGACTTTTAGCGTGTATAGAGCCAGACTCCATGTAAATAATCAGGACTTTTAGCGTGTATAGAGCCAGACTCCATGTAAATAATCACTACTTTTAGCGTGTATAGAGCCAGACTCCATGTAAATAATCAGGACTTTTAGCGTGTATAGAGCCAGACTCCATGTAAATAATCACCACTTTTAGCGTGTATAGAGCCAGACTCCATGTAAATAATCAGGACTTTTAGCGTGTATAGAGCCAGACTCCATGTAAATAATCAGGACTTTTAGCGTGTATAGAGCCAGACTCCATGTAAATAATCACTACTTTTAGCGTGTATAGAGCCAGACTCCATGTAAATAATCAGGACTTTTAGCGTGTATAGAGCCAGACTCCATGTAAATAATCACTACTTTTAGCGTGTATAGAGCCAGACTCCATGTAAATAATCAGGACTTTTAGCGTGTATAGAGCCAGACTCCATGTAAATAATCACCACTTTTAGCGTGTATAGAGCCAGACTCCATGTAAATAATCAGGACTTTTAGCGTGTATAGAGCCAGACTCCATGTAAATAATCAGGACTTTTAGCGTGTATAGAGCCAGACTCCATGTAAATAATCACTACTTTTAGCGTGTATAGAGCCAGACTCCATGTAAATAATCACTACTTTTAGCGTGTATAGAGCCAGCATATCTCCACATGTAAATGGGTGAATTAAGGGTTTATTCCAACCAGACCAGAGTGGTGATTGTTGGAACAGTGGAAAGATTAACCAAGATGGCTTTTGGTAGTTTTATTTAGTTTCTGTCCACTTTTAAGGAAGTGTGTTTTACGATGATAAAAGTCCTGATTATTTACATGGAGTCTGGTGGGTGTGATATTGCACCAGGTTGCTTACATTACGCCACAAAAACTTAGTTTAACGCTCGTGTTGTCGTCCCGTTCACCTGCAACTGGGTCGAAATTTCAACATTTACTTGTGAATTTTCTACACTTTTCTCGACGTTTTTGTTGATTTTATTCCAATATTTGTGCCACTTTTTTGGCATTTTTTAAAATTATGTTTTTGTCAATTTTTTAACAATTTTCTTTTTTACTTTTTCCCAATTTCTTTGTCACTTTAAAAAAAAAAAAAAAAAAAAGTTTTTGTCACCTTTGATGTTTTTTTTGTCAGTTTTTCCAACGTTCTGTTGTCATAGTAAGGGCTGTAACCGTAGCAACGAGACCGAATAACAATGAAACTTTTGGTTCCTCATTTTGGTGCCTGAGAAGCATCGCTGCACGGGACGCTACGTACCGTTAGCTAGTAGCTACGATGCCGTTAGCTAGTAGCTACGATGCCGTTAGCTAGTAGCTGGATTAAACACAACAGTTAAAATGCTGCCAGCTCACGTTAAGCGTGTAAAGTTTCTCTGTATTTCCCTGTAGAGGCGATGTAACAGTCTGACAGCAGCTGCCGACTTCTGAACAACAACACAGACGGTGCGTTCACTGAAACTGGTAACCTACAGCCTCGCGGTGCATTCACTGACACTGGTAACCTACAGCCTCGCGGTGCATTCACTGACACTGGTAACCTACAGCCTCGCGGTGCGTTCACTGAAACTGGTAACCTACAGCCTCGCGGTGCATTCACTGACACTGGTAACCTACAGCCTCGCGGTGCGTTCA
>CM042447.1:514528-520193 GCA_023631565.1 Gymnocephalus cernua | reverse complement strand
GTAAAACACAGGATCTCTACATGGAGATGAAACGACGAACTCCATATTTTTGTAGATTTCACATTTGGTCTCAGAAAGAAAAACAGGAATTATTGGGGAACAGTCTGAACTTTTCTGAAAGCAGCAATGTTTTTAAGTTCTCCGTAGAAAGACTTAGAAGACATTTTATATATAAAGTGCTTTTTAAAGATACTCGAAAATATTTTACATGGAAAAGTAAAAGTCTGAGGGCGCAGAGATTAGAAAATGAGTTTTAAAAAGCAGAAGTTGCACGTATAATAGATTAAAAAAGTCATAGTATGTCTAAAGTATAGTATAGTATGTCTAAAGTATAGTATGTCTAAAGTCATAGTATAGTATGTCTACAGTCATAGTATAGTATGTCTAAAGTATAGTATAGTATGTCTAAAGTCATAGTATAGTATGTCTACAGTCATAGTATAGTATGTCTAAAGTACAGTATAGTATGTCTACAGTCATAGTATAGTATGTCTAAAGTCATAGTATAGTATGTCTAAAGTACAGTATAGTATGTCTACAGTCATAGTATAGTATGTCTACAGTCATAGTATAGTATGTCTAAAGTATAGTATAGTATGTCTACAGTCATAGTATAGTATGTCTACAGTCATAGTATAGTATGTCTAAAGTATAGTATAGTATGTCTAAAGTCATAGTATAGTATGTCTAAAGTATAGTATAGTATGTCTAAAGTCATAGTATAGTATGTCTAAAGTATAGTATAGTATGTCTAAAGTATAGTATAGTATGTCTAAAGTCATAGTATAGTATGTCTACAGTCATAGTATAGTATGTCTAAAGTATAGTATAGTATGTCTAAAGTCATAGTATAGTATGTCTACAGTCATAGTATAGTATGTCTAAAGTACAGTATAGTATGTCTACAGTCATAGTATAGTATGTCTAAAGTCATAGTATAGTATGTCTAAAGTACAGTATAGTATGTCTACAGTCATAGTATAGTATGTCTACAGTCATAGTATAGTATGTCTAAAGTATAGTATAGTATGTCTACAGTCATAGTATAGTATGTCTACAGTCATAGTATAGTATGTCTAAAGTATAGTATAGTATGTCTAAAGTCATAGTATAGTATGTCTAAAGTATAGTATAGTATGTCTAAAGTCATAGTATAGTATGTCTAAAGTATAGTATAGTATGTCTAAAGTATAGTATAGTATGTCTAAAGTATAGTATAGTATGTCTACAGTCATAGTATAGTATGCCTAAAGTATAGTATAGTATGTCTAAAGTCATAGTATAGTATGTCTACAGTCATAGTATAGTATGTCTACAGTCATAGTATAGTATGTCTACAGTCATAGTATAGTATGTCTAAAGTCATAGTATAGTATGTCTACAGTCATAGTATAGTATGTCTACAGTCATAGTATAGTAAACTAAAGTATAGTATAGTAGTATAGCATGTCGAAGAAAGTGATAAAAAGCCATAGCTGACATAAACACACCCTTTCTTTATCTAGTGTGTGTGTATGTATATATATATATACATATATATATATATATATATATATATATATATAGTTTGTACTGGTTTATAAAATAAGATTAAAAGTGGTCCTTTCCTCTGTAAACCCTCTCAGGCCTGAAGAGACATTATGGGATGTAAAAAGACGCTAATGTTGTTTTATGAGTGTATTTATGAGTGTATTTATAAGTATTTCTAAGTATTTTGGACTGCTTGACGGAGTAAATGTTAAGAAAGCAGAAAGCGTCTCTGATGAAGGACAGACAGCTGAAATATTGGTTGTTATTAGAAGCCGGTCTGACAGCGTAGAGATTACTTACGTAACGCAGCTCCGCGTGCGACTGTGAAACAAAGAGATTAGATATGCTAACAGCTGGAGGTTTAGTACATGCAGGGGGGGGGGGGGATGATTGCTTGGTACGGTCAGTCTCTGTGGGGGGGGGGGGGGGGGGTGGGTTAAGCGCTGCTGCTGATGTTGTTCTTCTTGGACGTCTTGGTGGCGGCGGCGCCCTGCGGCAGCTTCTGCTCGTCTCCGGTCAGCAGAGCTTTGATCTCCGACGGGATCTTCCCCTGGTCCATGGCCGAGCACCACTGCTTGTACTGCAGCACACAACGACAACAAGGCCTCCGTCAGACACACGACAACAACAACAAGGCCTCATCAGACACACGACAACAACAACAAGGCCTCATCAGACACACGACAACGACAACAAGGCCTCATCAGACACACGACAACAACAACAAGGCCTCATCAGACACACACGACAACAACAACAAGGCCTCATCAGACACACGACAACAACAACAAGGCCTCATCAGACACACGACAACAACAACAAGGCCTCATCAGACACACGACAACAACAACAAGGCCTCATCAGACACACACGACAACAACAACAAGGCCTCATCAGACACACGACAACAACAACAAGGCCTCATCAGACACACGACAACAACAACAAGGCCTCATCAGACACACACGACAACAACAACAAGGCCTCATCAGACACACACGACAACAACAACAAGGCCTCATCAGACACACACGACAACAACAACAAGGCCTCATCAGACACACGACAACAACAACAAGGCCTCATCAGACACACGACAACAACAAGGCCTCATCAGACATACGACTAGGGCCGCACCGCTAGGGACGGGCAATACATCAATAATATATCAATAATATATCAATATTATATCAATATTAGAGCTGGCCGATTTTTTTCCCCCATAAAAAAATCAATCAAATTATTATTTAGTGGTTTTATCACATTAAAAGACATAATGCTATAAACAGACACAATTGTGTTTGGTAGTAGCAGAAGTATCAGATATTTAGATTAGGTTAACACCCTAATCCATATCCATAGCCAGACGGAGCATACAAGAAGTTCCTCTACTCCAAAGACCGAGATTCCTGGAGAATAGAACATGCGCAGAACACAAATCAATGTTCCTTCTGATGGAGATATGCCGATACGCGTCTACATGACCAGATATTCAGGTTAGAGAAGAGGAAACCCAGGGGTCATATTCAGGTTTTTAAAAACAGGAATATGACCATATTTGGGTTTTTGCCAGTGTTTACGTGGCCGTGTGCGACCGGGTTATTGCTAATATTCTGGTTTTGAACGGGTTATTGGCTGCATGTAAACGTAGTCATAGTGTTGCTCCGCTGCATGCTCGAGGTGACAGGTCGTAACGTTAGCACGGCCGAGTAACGTTAGTAACGTTAGCACGGCCGAGTAACGTTAGCACGGCCGAGTAACGTTAGCACGGCCGAGTAACGACGACCACAGTTAGCACGACAGGTAACAACAGACTCGGCTCCTCTTTTTGGCAGAAGTTGTGTACGAACGTTGTGTAATAAAATACACCGGTAGGGCGGTATATTAAAAATTCATATCATAGCAAAAATATACACCGGTATTCGGTGTGAACCGGAATATACCGCCCAGCACTACGTACAAACACAAACATATTGATAAAATAAAGTTGAAGAACGCACTATTAGTTCAT
Source organism: Gymnocephalus cernua (assembly GCA_023631565.1). Classification (NCBI taxonomy): domain Eukaryota; kingdom Metazoa; phylum Chordata; class Actinopteri; order Perciformes; family Percidae; genus Gymnocephalus; species Gymnocephalus cernua. The sequence continues at coordinate 516,652 of CM042447.1, read as the reverse complement.
TTTATCAATGGGAAACATCTACGTGTCCAGACAAGGCGAGAAGCAGCAGCACGTCGGACACGTTTCTGGTGTGTAAGACATAGAAAACGCCACGCAGCCACCACGCTCACGCCACGCAGCTGACACGCTCACGCCACGCTCACGCCACGCTCACGCCACGCTCACGCCACGCCACGCTCACGCCACGCTCACGCCACGCTCACGCCACGCAGCCAGCGTGCAGGAGGCCTGGGGAACACTGGAGTCTCCCAGCGTTTGTATGGTATGATGGCGTGTGTGTTTACCATGTCGAGTTCCTCCCGCAGGGCGCAGATGGCTCTCTCCTTGCTGGACACCAGCTCCTCCAGGTACTGGTACCGCAGCTTCTTCCTGGCCCGGCACTCTCTGGCGCTCTGCCGGCTCCGCTCCAGTTTGGCCTTCAGGTCGATCTTCGCAGGCTTGCGGCCGCGTTTTCCCGGTTTCTTCACTTTACCAGCCACCATCTGCCAACATACGCAGAGTCACTCATCGGCCCCGAGGGAGGAGCCGCACAACGCAAAATACGTCACGCACAGAAAGCCTGAACACGCCAATGTGACGCTGTCGCTCCGCCTCTCCCTCCCTTCATCCCTCCTTCTCCCTCCTTCTCCCTCGCTTCATCCCTCCTTCATCCCTCGCTTCATCCCTCCCTTCATCCCTCCCTCCTTCTCCCTCCCTTCATCCCTCCTTCTCCCTCGCTTCATCCCTCCTCCCTCCCTCCTTCTCCCTCCCTTCATCCCTCCTTCTCCCTCGCTTCATCCCTCCTTCTCCCTCCCTCGCTTCTCTCCGCTGACAGTGACTACATGAAAGACTTGCGCTGCCCTCACTCTCTGTCTCCATCACTACACAGTTGCTATCATTGTTCTGTCTGCATTCATCTTCCCCTCTTCCATTCTCCTCCTCCTCCTCCTCATCATCATCTTCATCATCCTGGATATTACCACCTGACCCGCTGACAGTAGACCATCTACTCTACAAGCGCGGCTCGATGATGTATTATAACTTACTAAACTACCCAGCAGGTTATAAAGGCAATTAAATAAAACTTTATCAGCAACACCTTCGACATACAGACACACACACACAGAGACGCACAAACACGCACACACACACACATATAGGTACACATACAGACACACACACACACACAAAGATACACACACACATATAGACATACGTTAGCCGTTGTGGCTAGAAGGGATACAGCTACGGCCTGAAGTTACGCTAAATCTCTAAATCTACTATATGATCATTTATTTGTAATACTTTCCCCTAGGAAACGCCCCAACCCAACATATTTTCACTACACTTCTTAACTAGTCGTTTTGGTGCCTAAACTGAACTGTCGTCGCTGTATCTGTATCCCTTCTAACGTTAGCATTTAGCCGTTAGCTAAGCACACAGACAGGATTCAAAATTAACTGTTTTTGTCCCAAATCGCGAGTGAATGTTCACATTTTACCAGCCAATCAGCTGATATGCTACCGTGGTATTTGGGCTGGTAAGTGAGCTAATCTTCCAGCCCAACCTGCGTGTTTTACCAGCATTTTGGCTGCAAAAATTGGGCTAATTCTGAATCCTGCACACAGTTAACGTAGCTAGCCGTTAGCTTAGCTTCTTACCTTGTTATCATCCATTTTACTGAATGCTAACGTGCTGGCAGCTAGCTCGCGTTAGCTGCAGTCAGCTAACTGCTAAGCTACGAGTTCAAACTGTGGATTTATAAAAAAGAAAAGATGACGAAACAAAAGTTGAAGTCAGTCCGCGTTAACACGGACAACACAAGCTAACAGAGGCGCTTTGTTTACATCGGGTTTCCTGTGGACGCAACGGCGTGACGTCGGCAGCGGCTGCTCTCGCGATATTTCCCACACTTGTTTTTTAATTGCTTTTCTTTTTCTTTTTTATAGGATTTTATATGTTGCTCTATGCTTTTATAACGCAATAAAAACAAAAATAAATAAATAAAAGTAAAACTAGTGTTAACTAGTGTAGTTAATACATTTTTCTCTCTCAAACATTTTCAAAAAAAGCAACAAAAACATAAGAAATGCTACAAAAAACAACCAAGAAAGCATAAGAAACGCCTAAATAATGAGAAAAAGG
>CM042447.1:499528-509528 GCA_023631565.1 Gymnocephalus cernua | reverse complement strand
GGAACCATCGGCAGCTGATTGGACGACCGCGTCACGTGGGTCTGGCTGCTCCCCGACCATAACGGCGTCTCGTTCAGAACACGATCTCGTATTCTACTAAAATATTTCATCGTAACGTGTTTCTGAGAACATGTTAAGGAGAAATCGGCCGTGCAGTTGCTGAATCTGTCTTCATCTCAGATCAACAAAGTTTAGAAGATTTTCATCAGATTTTGAGAGGCCAACGTGGGCGCTACGGCAGGAAGTGGTCAGTGACCATCAGCAGTGGACTGAATGCAGAATGAGACACAGCCGTAGATCCCATTACAAGTATAAAAACGGGTAATTAAGAACCTCCAATATGGCCGCAGGAAGGTATGTTACATCAGAAAAAAGCCCTTTATACAAACTGAACACATTCTGTTTCCGTAGCTGAATACAGGGAACGCCAGCATCTTGTGGCGCGTTCCCACCGCCCACGGTTAACGCAACCAAACACAAATGATTAAAATCAGGGGCGCACCGAATCCAGGATTCTGGTTCAGATCTTGCTGAATTTTGGGCTTTTTGACGGTTCTGGTTTCTGCTGAGGAAAAAAGTGGATTCAGGACTCAGCAGAATCTTAACCAGTGGATTCAGGACTCGGCAGAATCTGAACCAGTGGATTCAGGACTCAGCAGAATCTGAACCAGTGGATTCAGGACTCAGCAGAACCCCAAACATCTGGACTCGGTGCCTCCCTACATGAATATTGACTTTGCGGGCGGTGGGAACACCCGACCAGTCCTCAGGTAGCTCACCTGCCAACACTGACGTTGTCATTTTGTTTTTTGTACATTCACAGTTTTCCAAACTGTCCAAAACTCACTTAGACAAAAGTATTGGGAGGGTTGGCGTTAGCGGTCCAGGCCACCTTCTTCTCTGTCGCCTCTCGGTCAAACTTATCGTAAACCGAGTCCTTGGCGACCGTCTTCGCCTGCACCGGCATCTCCACCACGCCGATGTAGTTCTTCTTGGCCATCCGAGAGCTCGCCGTGATGGTGTAAGCGTTGCTGCGGTAGCATTTCATGGACGACATGCAGAAGGTCTCCCTCATGCCCCGTCTGAAGTTTGCGTTGTAGACGGAGTACAGGGTCGGTTTGGCCGCCGTGGCGCTGAAGCTGACCCAGGCGATGGCCGTGAAGAACAGCAGCCCCCGCCGACTCGGCCCGTCGGACTCCCGCGGGTGCCACAGCTGGGCGACGTAGAACGGCGTCCACGTGAGGAAGAACACCGAATTGAGCATGAGGAACATCTTGATGGTCTTGACTTTAGTCCTCGGGACGATGTTCATCGTGCGGCGCACCGCGTGCCCGTCGGCGCTGATCCTCCAGATGTAGCGGACGACCCGCTGGTAGAACGACACGATCAGCGCCACCGGGACGAAAAGACCAAACACTAAGTGAACGGCGGCGTAGGCGATACTGCCCCAGCTGTCCGGAAGGAAAAAGTCACAATGACCGCCGCGCGTAGACACGGAGCCGTAGAAGAAGACGCAGGGCGACACGAAGACCGCGTCAAACAGCCAGGACGCCACGATCATCTTCTTCGCTTTCTCTCTGGACACCTTAAAGCTGAGCGGGTACACGATGGTGTAGAAGCGGTCCACGGAGATGGAGAGCAGCACGTAGACCTGCACGCCGGGGCAGAGGTGCTGCAGGTACCGCACAGCCTTGCAGGCGCCGGCGCTCAGCGGCCATCGTCCCGACGCGACCTGCAGAAGGATGAACGGCGCCCAACCCAGACTCATGAGCAAATCTGCGCACGCCATAGACACCACAAAGTAGTTGGTTGTGGATTGAGTCCGCCGGCTGCGGTGGATGACCAAACAGACGAGCGCATTTCCCAGGATGGAAACCAGCCAGAGGACGGCGAACACCAGACCCAAAACGGCGGCCTCGCCTGAGGTCAGCTCGTAGGAGACGCCGGTCCCGTTGGGCGGGCAGGAGGACGCGGCGCCGCTGCAAGGGGTAGTTGTGGGTGAGGTTGCCAGGACAGTGGAGTTTTCTCTCTGAGAGTAGTTCGATGACATCTGATACATGAAGGACGGAGAGTAAAGGGAGGGATGGACACCGACCGACTGGGCGTACACCATCGCTACACCGCTGCACCGGGGAAACGCTGTGGACACAAAGAGACACGTCACCGTTAGTACAATCACTGCTCGCCGCTCGCCACTCGGTTGGTCGCACGGTGGATTATTGCAGCAGAAAATCAGAACTACGAGGTACAGCAAATAATCTGTGCCAACAGCAATTAGACTGCACAATGAAAGACTGGCGGTCGTATCCTGCACCGTCTTTGCTGGGCGTGCTGGTCTTACAGGGAGGTGTGTTCAGGTGCATCCTGGGCGTGCTGGTCTTACAGGGAGGTGTGTTCAGGTGCATTCTGGGCGTGCTGGTCTTACAGGGAGGTGTGTTCAGGTGCATTCTGGGCGTGCTGGTCTTACAGGGAGGTGTGTTCAGGTGCATTCTGGGCGTATTGCTATCTTGAGGCAGCGGGAAGTGATGGCACCATTGACCAACAAAAACCTGGTCTAAAGTCAGTAACGCAGCATTTCATTGTTATTTTAACAGCACATTAGTAAAATGCTCCGAGGCTCGTGCACAGCACGTGCACACTATGCTTGTTACACACACAGGGACGCACAGCAGCACACACACATACAGAAGATTACTAATAAACATATTAGGGTGTAAATCCTCCATCATAACAGCAATGCTCCAAGGTCCAAACGCGCCTGGCTTTTAAAGGGAATGGGAGACGACTCCCCGGCACACGGACACTTTTTACCGCCGTCAAACTAGTAAAAGTGGATTTGGACACGCCCTGAACACACCTGCAGCAGGCGCTTCACGCCGTGACCTCAGATAGTTAAAACAGGGCGCTGTGTGTATCTGTGAGTGTCAGCAGGTTGCTATGGCTGCATCAGGTTGCTATGGGTGAACTTCGACAGAGTACACACGACGGCAGCGATAAACTGTGAGCTCCCCCCCCCCCTCTCCCGTGGGCTTCTTCACATCCTTAATGGATATTCTCAGAGGAGAGCAGGATCTCTGTGGACACTCCTCGGATCCCTGGGAAGGTTAATGAAATTAAGGGGCATTCACGCCAAACAAAGCGATCTGGTAATTGTCCCGGGGTGGAGCGGCGGTGGAGCGGCGGTGAGAGTGGCGAAGAAACGGCCCATTAGTGTGACGTCCTGTTGTGTTCAAATAGACAAAGGCTGCGTTCACACCGCGAGTCTTAATGCTAAATTTGGATTGTTGTTGTTGTTGTTGCTCAGATGTGATTTAGTGTCTGATCACATGACCTTTACAACGTGGCCAATCAGATTCCAGTGTGAACTGTTAATGACATCAGACGCAGCACGCCGCCGCACTAACGTTACGGAGGTTATGGAGGAAGGAGGCGTTCTCACTTTGATTTCAACATGTTTGTGTAACGGCAGCCGTGACATTGATGAGCAGGTGAGGAGGAGGAGGAGGAGGAGGAGGAGGAGGAGGAGGAGGAGGAGGAGGAGGAGGAGGAGGAAGAGAAGGAGGAAGAGAAGGAGGAGGAGGAGGAGGAGGAGGAGGAGGAGGAGGAGGAGAAGGAGGAGGAGGAGGAGGAGGAGGAGGAGGAGGAGGAAGAGGAGGAGGAAGAGGAGGAGGAAGAAGAGAGACGTAAAAGTCCCATCACATCCTCCTTGGTTGTTCACACTGCAGCCGCACTGAAAGAAAATCAGACCTGGATCTGATTCAGGACCACATATGGAAGTGGTCTAGATCAGACCTGGGTCTGATTCAGGACCACATATGGAAGTGGTCTAGATCAGATTTGAGTGTTCACACTACTTCTGAAGAAGTCTTCAGCACCTCACCTGTCCTGTCACTGCAAGCCTCTCATGTTTATACATCCTTTAGTACATTCATGAGGAGTTTTTATTTAGATAATGTCTTACAATATACATAAGACACTAGAACAATAAGCAACTCATAACCTGATAAAACAATAATGAAAATAGTATCTAAAGTGCAATATTCACAGTGAAAAAAGAGAAATTAAAGTTTGCATTATTGCAAAGATTCAGATTGGAGCATTGCTGTTATGATGGAGGATTTACACCCTAATATGTTTATTAGTAATCTTCTGCATGTGTGTGTGCTGCTGTGCGTCCCTGTGTGTGTAACAAGCATAGTGTGCACGTGCTGTGCACGAGCCTCGGAGCATTTTACTAATGTGCTGTTAAACTAACAATGAAATGCTGCGTTATTGACTTTAGACCAGGTTTTTGTTGGTCAATGGTGCCATCACTTCCTGCTGCCTCAAGATAGCAATACGCCCAGAATGCACCTGAACACACCTCCCTGTAAAACCAGCACGCCCAGAATGCACCTGAACACACCTCCCTGTAAGACCGGCATGCCCAGAATGCACCTGAACACACCTCCCTGTAAGACCAGCACGCCCAGAATGCACCTGAACACACCTCCCTGTAAGACCAGCAAGCCCAGAATGCACCTGAACACACCTCCCTGTAAGACCAGCAAGCCCAGAATGCACCTGAACACACCTCCCTGTAAGACCAGCACGCCCAGAATGCACCTGAACACACCTCCCTGTAAGACCAGCACGCCCAGAATGCACCTGAACACACCTCCCTGTAAGACCAGCACGCCCAGAATGCACCTGAACACACCTCCCTGTAAGACCAGCACGCCCAGAATGCACCTGAACACACCTCCCTGTAAGACCAGCACGCCCAGAATGCACCTGAACACACCTCTGTCTGATTCTGGCATTAATCAAACTTTCATCTCGCGCCTTCAACTTGTGCAAAATGCTGCTGCTCGCTTTTTAAGGAACGCCTTCATGTGTGCACACATTACCAGGGATGCACCGACTCCAGGATTCTGATCCGGCTGAATATTGGGCTTTTTGACGGGGTTGAGTTTCCAACCGAGCCGTACGCTCGCACTACGCTGGTCGCCGTGATGATGGCGCCGTTGATTACTGGAAGGTGTTTACGTAGGCGGAGCGTTCAATGCAGTCGGCTGTGAGGAAGTGGACCTGGAACTCGTGTTGTTTGGCAGAACTTTCAGTCAAAAGAAGGCCGTTCAAGTCACGCTACACGTTCAATCTGCAACGCCGGTTTGTCTCGTGGTGGCGAGGAGCCTAAACAACACACAACATGGCCGCCGGTACAACATCTGGTGTGAAAGATCTGAAAGAATACGAGTTGTGCGTGAAGGAATCTTCAGACAGCAGCCAGAATGCAGCAACTTCAGGTACGGCAGAGGAAGGACAGTCACTGGTTACTTCATTAATGAGTTTACTGGGTTCATGGACTGAGGACGAGAGGACGACTCAGCAGAACCTGAACCAGTGGATTCAGGACTCGGCAGAATCTGAACCAGTGGATTCAGGACTCAGCAGAATCTCAACCAGTGGATTCAGGACTCAGCAGAATCTGAACCAGTGGATTCAGGACTCGGCAGAATCTGAACCAGTGGATTCAGGACTCGGTGCCTCCCTGGTCTAAACACATTAACATCACGTTACGCATTAAAAACAACCAACTCTTGAATATCAACGGAGGCTCCTTTAAATCTCAGCCTGATCTCAGTGAAGAGTTCAACCTCTTCATGGAAAAACACTGCGCACAGCATCATCTCCGAGGGCATTATTTCATTTATTTTATTAAAATATCTCACATTAAATGATCCGGGTTCAGACAGTATATACTTGACTACATGTACTCTATACTTGAGTACATGTACTCTGACTGAAGTAGCAGTGTAGCTGCTGGAAAACAACATCATGTGGGACTCAAACAGAGTGGATTCAATTAAATCTGCGAGCAAAATGTGATTATTCTCAAAGAAATATTAAAAATAACACACACATGAGGTCCATTTTACATGCTGGTCATTAGAGCTGCTTAGGTCCATATGTAGCCTTATGCTAATCTATCGATCTGACATCTAATAAACAGCCTAAATAAATAAAGAATGGATCCGTGTGAGAGCATCATGTCTCCGGCCTGCAACATGTCTGCTCCTCCTGCAGGATTCACCGCGATGGATGCTGACTGACGGATGCACGAAGAATAATAATAATCTAAATCATAAGAGAGCACGCTTAATAAAGCCCAGATAACAGCAGATGTCGCTTCCAGGGGGGGGGGGGGGGGGGGTCTACAGGTGATCTAACCGTCTGCAGACGCAGAAAAAACGGCCGCTCGGACTCCACCGCGTCGGGGTAGAAACGAGTCCCGGCGCGGAGCCACTTTTCCGGGTTAAATGTTGGTGTCTGCGGAGACTCACCGGTTCACAGCAGAGCTTCATGGTGGAGGAGCTTCTCCGGGATCCAGTCATGGTTCAGTGAGGGAGGAAGAGAGGGGGGGGGGGGGGGGGGGGGGGCGGTGGAGGAGGGGGAGGTCCGTAAAGGGTGCAGGCACTCTCTGTGTGTGCGTGTGTGTGTTTACACTTTCTACAATCTTTTAATACTTTAACTAGATTTTCCTGATGAAACACTTTCACTGAAGTAACATTTTCACTGCAGGACTTTAACTTGTAACAGAGTATTTATACAGTGTGGTATTAGTACTTTAACTTGTAACAGAGTATTTATACAGTGTGGTATTAGTACTTTAACTTGTAACAGAGTATTTATACAGTGTGGTATTAGTACTTTAACTTGTAACAGAGTATTTATACAGTGTGGTATTAGTACTTTAACTTGTAACAGAGTATTTATAGTGTGGTATTAGTAGCTACTTTAACTTGTAACCGAGTATTGTTAGATTGTGGTATTAGTACTCTAACTTGTAACAGAGTATTTATTCAGTGTGGTATTAGTACTTTTACTGCAGTAAAGGATCTAAAATACTTCTTCCAGCTCTGAACTTGAAAGTGAAACTCTTTTTTTATTTTGCCAGCAAATCCTGAACCACGTCCTGGACGACATTGAGGCGTCCAGGACGCCCCCCCCCCCTCTCTCTCCTCTCCTCTATAAAAGGAAACAATGCTGTCCATCTAATTATCGGTCTGATGCTGACGCAGCACGGTGCCATGGCAACCACAGCACGGAGGAGGCCGGTCTCCATGGTAACCAAAAATGATGCCGATGGGAGGGGGGGAGGTAGAGAGAAAGATGGAGAGAGAGAGATTAAGTATTTCCTTTATTTTTATTTCCCAATGGAAACATAAAACGTTGTCTGTGTGCGTGCGTATGTGTGTCTGTGTGTGTGAGTGTGTGTGTGATTACTGTCTGTGTGTGTGTGTGTGTGAGAGAGAGAGTGTGTGTGTGTGTGTCCGTGTGAGTGTGTCTGTGTGTGTCTGTGTGTGTGTGTGCGTGTCTGTGTGTGTGCGTGTGTGTGTGTGTGTGTGCGTGTGTATATAAACCCATTCTGACGGCGCCATCTTTCATAAGCTGTTTATTTATTTACAAACATTTTGAATGCTGATTATTGACTCAAACAAAATAAAACATGAACATCTTCTCGAGACATGAAGAGACATCTTCACCTGACTGACCACTTATTGATACATGAGGAACTCGATTGATTATTGATCGGCCTTAAAAAAATAAATAAAACAGCAAATGCAATCAGCATTTTTCAACTTAATCTCTTAATATTTTCACTTTCAAATGCTGGGAGTTCCCCCGTTAACCGTGAAGTGATTACGGTATTTTGAAGGGTAACTACCGTGATTTTACACCTGATGGATCTGTGACGTTGGTCCAGTATTAAGCGAGATCGCTGCAGTCGGCAGTCAGCAAAACAAGCTGCGATGTGAGTTAATAGGTTGTCCAGCTTGTATTTACCTTCATAAAAGAGCTCGTTTTGCCGCTCAGATTAATATTCTAAGTGTCTGACAACATCATGGAAAGGATTTCTGAGGAGGTCGACCTTTCTGCTAAAGAGTAAGATCCTCTTTTAAAAACATAAAAAACATCCGCGAAATTGCGTTCGCTAAACCCACCAGACTCCATGTAAATAATCAGTAATTTAAGCATCGTAAAATACACTTCATTCAAAGTCGACAGAAACAAAATTAAAACTATGAAAAGCCGTTTTCGGTCGTCTTTCCACTTTTCCAACCATCACAACTCTAGTTCTGGTTGAAATGAACACATAGTTTACAGATTTACATGTGAGAACATGTTGGCTCTATACACGCTAAAAGTAGTGATTATTTACATGGAGTCTGGTGGGTTTAGAGCTAGCGACCTCAGAGCTGTTTGATGTTAAACTAAAAGGATCTTACTCTTTAACTAAAAGGTCTATCTCTGTAGGGATCCATCCCATAATGTTGTCAGACTCTTAGAATAATAATCTGAGTCTGTCAGCAGCAACAACAGAACTTTTAGTGGACGTAAATACAAGCTTGTTAGGGAATGTTACATTTTTAAAACAGGTTTATTATTCTAAGTGTCTGACAACATTATGGGATGGATCCCTACAGAGATAGACCTTTTAGTTAAAGAGGAAGATCCTTTTAGTTTAACATGAAACAACCCCGGAATCACCATCACCAAACTACACCAGACTCCATGTAAATAATCTGAACTTTTAGCGTGTATAGAGCCAGACTCCATGTAAATAATCAGGACTTTTAGCGTGTATAGAGCCAGACTCCATGTAAATAATCACTACTTTTAGCGTGTATAGAGCCAGACTCCATGTAAATAATCACTACTTTTAGCGTGTATAGAGCCAGACTCCATGTAAATAATCACTACTTTTAGCGTGTATAGAGCCAGACTCCATGTAAATAATCACTACTTTTAGCGTGTATAGAGCCAGCATATCTCCACATGTAAATGGGTGAATTAAGGGTTTATTCCAACCAGACCAGAGTGGTGATTGTTGGAACAGTGGAAAGATGAACCAAGACGGCTTTTGGTAGTTTTATTTAGTTTCTGTCCACTTTGAATGAAGTGTGTTTTACGCTGATAAAAGTCCTGATTATTTACATGGAGTCTGGTTGAGGGGAAGCTGAGGTAAACCTGTTTAAGTATGTAACAATATCATAATTCATTATAGGGAATCCAAAAACCTTCAACCTTAATAACACCTTAAATGGACCATTAACAGTGAAATACAGCTTCTGAAAGTGTCTGCTTTGTTTCAGGGGTAAATTAAGGATTAATAAAACAGCTGAGTTCCTTCACTTGTAGAAATATACGATCCAAGCCGTTTCTGAAGCAGAGTGTGTACGAGGGCAAACGTGTGTTCATAGAAAAAACAAGCTTCATCTTACAGGCTCACATTATTTACAGACAAACACACAGAATATGTACAAACTGCAGAAGCTTCAGGAGTCTCAGAATCTGTCGCCGTGGTCTGACCTTTAACCTCTCAGGCCTCCGTCCAGCGTCAGGGTCCCGAACCTGCAGGAAACACAGCCGCGTTAGGCCGGAGACAGACTGGCTGCGTGGCGCGAGCGTGGCGTTTCTGTTGCGTGGACTTTTCTATGTCTCACACACCAGAAACACGTCTGACGCGCTGCTGCTGCTGCTACGAGCCTTGTCTGTATACGAGGATGTTTCCCACTGATTTACTGCACTCAAGCAGTAGAATACTTCATGTTACACATACATATATTCTGATCTGATTACAGCAAAGACAACGTCGGCAGTCTTGACAAATCGATACATTGTTTTTTTTTATTTTACATTTATATATCTGCATTTATGTCAAAACCTCGAGACTTTCAAACATCAACATGTGATTTATTAATATGTATTTGTGTCTAAATGACGTATAAACAGGGTCCGAACCTGCAGGAAACAGCCACGATAACGTCTGTTGGGGGTTAGATTAGATTAGTCAGCCCCTGCAGAAAAATTAGTTTTTTTTGTGATTTTTACCCGCAACAATCACAAAAAAACTCTGCATAATCTTGATTATGCAGAGTTTTCTTAATAAATGTGATGGAATATGCTCTATATGATATTTATGCAATTTTATGCGATGAAATTGCGGGAACTT
>CM042447.1:492028-494528 GCA_023631565.1 Gymnocephalus cernua | reverse complement strand
GAATGGTTTTAGACTGGTTTTAGACTGGTTTTAGAATGGTTTTAGACTGGTTTTAGAGTGGTTTTAGACTGGTTTTAGACTGGTTTTAGACTGGTTTTAGACTGGTTTTAGACCGGTTTTAGAGTGGTTTTAGAGTGGTTCTGTGTTGCATGTAGGGTTGGGTATGGTTTGGGTTTTTTCCGATACCGGTGCTAAATCGGTACTTTTAAAATGGCGCCGGTGCCTAAACGGTGCCTGAACCGGTACTCTTTAAGAAAGTTTTAAAAAAGAAGAAGAAACAAGAAGGATAGGCCGACTAAACAACAGCCGGTGACATTTAAGATTAACACATAGTTTATTACTAAGGCCATATGGTCAAAATTAAATGATGTAATAGTAATGTAATAACTATAACTTATAATACACAATTACTTATTTCACCAGTAAATTGCTGTTGAACGACAAAAACAACCAGATGGGAAACCAGAAGGGTATTTTACAATAACTTTGAATGCACCGCGAGGCTGTAGGTTACCAGTTTCAGTGAATGCACCGCGAGGCTGTAGGTTACCAGTTTCAGTGAATGCACCGCGAGGCTGTAGGTTACCAGTTTCAGTGAACGCACCGCGAGGCTGTAGGTTACCAGTTTCAGTGAATGCACCGCGAGGCTGTAGGTTACCAGTTTCAGTGATTGCACCGCAAGGCTGTAGGTTACCAGTTTCAGTGAATGCACCGCGAGGCTGTAGGTTACCAGTTTCAGTGAATGCACCGCGAGGCTGTAGGTTACCAGTTTCAGTGAATGCACCGCGAGGCTGTATGTTACCAGTTTCAGTGAACGCACCGCGAGGCTGTATGTTACCAGTTTCAGTGAATGCACCGCGAGGCTGTAGGTTACCAGTTTCAGTGAACGCACCGCGAGGCTGTATGTTACCAGTTTCAGTGAATGCACCGCGAGGCTGTAGGTTACCAGTTTCAGTGAATGCACCGCGAGGCTGTAGGTTACCAGTTTCAGTGAATGCACCGCGAGGCTGTAGGTTACCAGTTTCAGTGAATGCACCGCGAGGCTGTAGGTTACCAGTTTCAGTGAATGCACCGTCTGTGTGTTTCCGCCGTCGGCAGCTGCTGCGCTGCAGAGCAGACTGTTGATATACAGTCACACTTTACACTGTTTAACGTCACCTGTCGGCATGTTAACGTGTTTAATCACGCTGCTAGCTACGTTACCTGCTGTCAATACAAATTTCCCCTCGGGGACAACAAAGTTTCTTCTATTCTAACTTTAACTTATGCTGCTGTACATTCGTTGGGCTTATAGGTGCTGCACCTGACCCTCATAACGGCGGGGAAACCCTGCATTAGTGCCCGGCACGTAAACACAGCGCCAGCATTACTTCCTGTCCTCGGGGTGCGTCCCCACTTGCTGCAGCCAGCCGTCGGTCAGCATTCCTCCGGGGACCAATTTACTCTTGATGTCTTGGGACGTTCGTTCCAGGGGCTCCAGAGAGCTGGAGATCTGCACACACAGGAACACACACACACGACATCATGCTAATACACAATATGCTAACATTCTAACACAAGCTAAAACATGCACACACACACGCACACACAAACACACACACACACACACACACACACACACACACACACACACACACACACACACACACACACACACACAACGTCATGCTAATACACAATATGCTAACATGCTAACACAAGCTAAAACACACACGCACGCACGCATGACGTCATGCTAATACACAATATGCTAACATAAGCTAAAACACATACACACACACACACACACACACACACACACACACACACACACACACACACACACACACACACACAATATGCTAACATATTCTAACACATTTACATTTAAAATGCAAAAACATTTAAAAATTGTTAAAATAAACAGAAGGGGGAATTAATTCAAAGGTAAAAAAATAAATAAGCAAACATATAAAAACTAAATGCACTGACTCGGCTACTCTCTGTAAGTGTCTGAACAGAATCGTGACAACAGCCCGAGATAAACCAGATCAAAGAGATGACTCACTCTGAGGACTTTCTTGTGCATGTCGGAGATCTCGTCATATTCTGATGACATCATGTTGGCCTGAATCAGCACCTCAAACCTGAACGGCAGGACAAGATCCACAAACAAATACTCATTAGTATATATATATATCTCATCTTATTATTATAAGGGACAAATGTCCTATTCATAAAACCACGCTTTAGGGATGAGTCCAATCGTAACCCTCCTGGTGTCCTCGGGTCAAATCTGACCCGTTCTCAAAAAGTATTTTACGGTGTATCAGAAATTTGAATTTTCTTTTAAACAAATTGTCCAAAACAATAAGGTGGATGGCTCCATACGACGCTCTTCACAAGTTATATAAATAATCAGCTCACTACTTTCATTGAATTTGGGTGTTTTTGTCAATTTTATAGCATTTGGAGAAAAAACAATTCATAAAAGAATGTCGAAAAAAGTGACAAATGTCAA
>CM042447.1:482181-484681 GCA_023631565.1 Gymnocephalus cernua | reverse complement strand
TTGCCTCTACTCGTCTCGTCTCTACTCGCCTCTACTCGCCTCTACTCGCCTCTACTCGTCTCGCCTCTACTCGCCTCTACTCGCCTCTACTCACCTCTACTTGCCTCTACTCGTCTCGCCTCTACTCGCCTCTACTCGCCTCTACTCACCTCTACTTGCCTCTACTCGTCTCGTCTCTACTCGCCTCTACTCGCCTCTACTCTAGTAGCCTCTACTCTACTAGCCTCTACTCTACTAGCCTCTACTCTACTAGCCTCTACTCTACTAGCCTCTACTCTACTCGCCTCTACTCTACTCGCCTCACCTCTACTCGCCTCACCTCTACTCGCCTCTACTCGCCTCTACTCGCCTCTACTCGCCTCGCCTCTACTCGCCTCTACTCTACTAGCCTCTACTCTACTAGCCTCTACTCTACTAGCCTCTACTCTACTCGCCTCTACTCTACTCGCCTCTACTCTACTAGCCTCTACTCTACTAGCCTCTACTCTACTCGCCTCTACTCTACTCGCCTCTACTCACCTCTACTCTACTAGCCTCTACTCTACTCGCCTCTACTCTACTCGCCTCTACTCCCCTCTACTCGCCTCGCCTCTACTCGACTCTACTCGCCTCACCTCTAGTCGCCTCGCCTCTACTCCCCTCTACTCGCCTCTACTCTACTCGCCTCTACTCTACTCACCTCTACTCTACTCGCCTCTACTCTACTCCCCTCTACTCGCCTCTACTCGCCTCTACTCTACTCGCCTCTACTCTACTCGCCTCTACTCTACTCGCCTCTACTCTACTAGCCTCTACTCGCCTCACCTCTAGTCGCCTCTACTCGCCTCTACTCTACTAGCCTCTACTCCCCTCTACTCCCCTCTACTCTACTAGTCTCTACTCCCCTCTACTCGCCTCGCCTCGACTCTACTCGCCTCCCCTCTACTCGCCTCGCCTCGACTCTACTCGTCTCGCCTCTACTCGTCTCGCCTCTACTCGCCTCTACTCACCTCTACTCACCTCGCCTCTCCTTTTTTGGTTTTCTATTCTGATAAAAAGTACCTGGTACCTGCTAACAGGTACTTTATGTAGTATCACCTCCGTCGAGGTTCCAAGCGAGCCGAGGCGATACCAAAAGGTGACGTGGAAACCTGCAGACTACTGATTGGTCGGAGAGAATCGTCACTAATCACTATATATACTATATACACAATAGTGATGAAAAAGTACTTTACTGACCCACATCGTGCAGAACTAAGAGGAACTCGTCCTCAGGGAGTCCGTAAGCGTTGGACGACTCCTCTAACACAGTGTAGAGACTTCCACACGGACAATACTCCATCACCAGGACCTTGTGATGCGTGTTGGACTGAGAGGAAGAGGAGGAAGAGGAGGAAGAGGAGGAAGAGGAGGAAGAGGTTAGACACATGTTGGACTCTCATCTGACACAATTCACATTTAACAACTACAAAAAAATTGCACTTGCAAAAAATACTTTATACTTCTTAGTATTCAGTATTAAACCTCAGGGGTGTGTGTGTGTGTGTGTGTGTGTGTGTGTGTGTGTGTGTGTGTGTGTGTGTGTGTGTGTGTGTGTGTGTGTGTGTGTCTGTATGTGTGTGTGTGTGTGTGTCTATGTGTGTCTGTCTTTCTGTGTGTGTGTGTGTGTGTGTCTGTCTGTCTTTCTGTGTGTGTGTGTGTCTGTGTGTGTGTGTGTGTGTGTGTGTGTGTGTGTGTGTGTGTGTGTGTGTGTGTGTGTGTGTGTGTGTGTGTCTGAGTGTGTGGTGTGTGTCTGGTGTATGTGTGTGTGTGTGTGTGTGTGTGTGTGTGTGTGTGTGTGTGTGTGTGTGTGTGTGTGTGTGTGTGTGTGTGTGTGTGAGTGTGTGTGTGTGTGTGTGTCTGGTGTGTGTGTGTGTGTGTGTGTCTGGTGTGTGTGTGTGTGTGTGTGTGTGTGTGTACCCACCGTGGCTGGGTGACCGTTACTGACCTCCTCCTCCACGGCGAACAGCTTGACGATGTTCTTGTGGTTGAGTTTCTTCAGAACCTCGAACTCTCTCATCTGGACGTCCAGCGGCCGCAGGAAGCTCAGGTTGTTGAACACTTTGACGGCGTACAGGTCTCCAGTCTTCTACACGCCACAACACACAATACACAGAGTTACACACACACACACACACACACACACACACACACACCAGACACACACACACACACACACACACACAGACACACCAGACACACACACACACACACACAGACACACACACACACACACACACACACACACACACACACACACACACACAGACACCAGAGACACACACACACACACACACACACACACACACACACACACACACCCACAGAGACGCGCACCCACACACACACACACACACACACACACACAGACACACACACACACACAGACACACACACACACACACACACACACACACACACACACACACACACACACACACACACACACACACACACACACACACACACACACACACACACA
>CM042447.1:452181-477181 GCA_023631565.1 Gymnocephalus cernua | reverse complement strand
TATAGTCAGCTCTGGTCTTCGGCTCCGGTTGAGGCAGTAAAACGTCCACTTCAGACGTTTGTCCTCTTCTCTCTCAGGACGTCCTGTAGTTGATCTCTGACTTCTGACACGACCGCCGTCACGTCCTCAAAGCAGCTCAGAGGACGGATATGGATGCTGGATGTTGATTGGCTGAGTGGTGACAGTGAGGGGTAGTTGTGTAGAAACTGGGTGTGATCCTCTGTGTGCGAGAGCTTCTTCAGCTCAGCGTCTCTCCTCTTCAGCTCAGTGATCTGCTGCTCCAGCTTCTCCCGAAGCTCTTTGACTCGCCTCACTTCAGTGTCCTGCTCCGATCTGAGCTGCTGCTCCACGAGACGGATCAGCTCAGTGAAGATCTTCTTGTTGTCCTCCACCGCTTTATCGGCGGCGAGATCGATGACCTCCGCCTGGTGTTGAAGCAGCGTCACATCTGTCTCTCCGTCCTGGATCCTCTGCTGGACGTTTAGTCGACTCCCCTCGAGCTCTTTCTGCCTCTCAGCTCTCTCTGCTGCAGCTGAGACTGTGTCGTGGCCTTTATGTTCCTCCATCGAGCAGAGATAACAGATCAGCTGCTGATCAGTACAGCAGAACATCTTCATCACCTCATCATGACGAGAGCAGACGTTCTCCTGGAGCTTCTTGGACGGCTCCACCAGCTTGTGTTTCTTTAACTGAGCTACATCGTAATGACGTTGAAGGTGTTTCTCACAGAAAGAGGCCAGACACACCAGACAGGACTTGATGGCTATGAGTTTTCTCCCGGTGCAGACATCACAGGCCACATCTTCAGCTCCAGCATAGCAGTGATCAGCAGGAGCAGCTTGGAGGTCAGTCTTCTTCATCTGCTCCACTAAAGCTGCCAACATGGCGTTTTTCAGCAGGACAGGCCTCTTTCTGAACTTCTTCCTGCACTGAGGGCAGCTGTAGCTGTAGATGTACTTACTATCCTCTTCATCCCAGTGGCTTTTAATGCAGGTCATGCAGTAGCTGTGTCCACAGGGAATAGCCACCGGATTCTTCAGTAGATTCAGACAGATGGAACAAGAGAAGGTTTCCTGGTCCAGCCGAACTCTTTTCTGCGCCATTTCACCTCTCGCTCAGTGACAACGTCGTGTCTGTGTGGGATTAGAGGACGCAACATATAAGAAAGGATGCCAGACACAAGGTTAACAATTAAAGGAAGATTCCGGAGCAAAATGAGCCTAGGGGTTAATAACATATATGTACTGAGTCGACCGTTCTCTGGGATATGTTCTCATGCTAATCTAATGTGTCTCTAGCTTGAAACAAGCTACCGCTAACCTGGTTAGCTGCTAACGCTAGCTTTCGGGGCAGATGGTAAATCTCTATTTCTACACCACTAACGAGGCTCAGAATATCACCAGACTTCACCGGCAGCATAACGAGGGTCCCTATGGAAACACAAGCATTGAGAACTTTGTAAGTGTTCAGACAGTTTATTAAAAAGATAGATTATAAAGACAGCAGCGTTCATGTTTACATGCAGGCGCCATCTTGGAAAACAGGCATGAGCAGTCAAACCATGAACGCCGTGTTTGAGCTACGTCACTGGTTGCACATTGCTCGACTGCTCATGACTTTCTGTACCGTTGAAGCGTGGTGCTATTTTGAGCCTTGTTAGTGGTATAACATACCCAGTAAGCACACATACGTCGCCACGGCGAATGCAGAAGATCAGTATTTCAGATATTATGATGGAAACTATACAAACGCAGCAACGTATTAACTATGTCGGTGAGATGTATTAACAGTTCCTCAGTTGTTCGCGGGTCATTTGGAAGCATCGTTTAATGGACGTATTTACTCCACACACTGTTGATGTGATGGACAGTGAATCTGAATTCTGCCCAGCAACATATTCACGCCACAGGAAGGGAAAGCTGCCAGCTGCTGCTGCTGTCAAAACCTCACGGTAAGCACTATTTCATCTTAACGTAACGTTAATACGTCGACGTTTCTGCATGTGGAAGTTGGTGTTCATCTGACAAATAACAAGATTAGCTAGTAAAGTTAAAGTAACGTTAGAGCCGTTAGATCAGGCTAACGTCGCACTAGCCGCCCTTTTTCACGTTCATTTAAAATTTAAATATCCGTGCTCTAGCTAGCTAGCGTGCTCTAGCTAGCTACATGTACTAATCTGACTGGATCTGAATAACGTTAGCTAGCCGTGTCAGTTGCGGTAAGTTAATTTAGTGGCTGTTCCATAATTTAATGTTACCGTAATTTGTCTAACCATAACGTTAACGTTACACAGGCCAGTAACGTTAGCTTTACCTCGTCATACTTTGCTCATATCAGTTTTATTTTTTGGCTTAAATGGAACTGAGACCTCAACCAGGAACATAAAGCTGACGACTTGCTGATTAGCTTATTCACCGTAACCCCGACAGTCCGAGTAAGTGACAAAATAACACCAACATGTTCCTATTTCCATGTTGTGATTTGTATCGTCACAGCGTGAACAAATAACGTCACTTGAGACACAGCCATCTTCTAACTGTATACAAACTGGGAACTATATTCTCAGAAAGGGAAGCAGTGCTACTTGGGCGGAGTGATACGCTGCAGAGAGCTGCAGCATATCACTCCGTATGTGTGCTTACTGGGTAGTGGTTTTCCGACTCTGTACACACGTATTATTAACGCCTACGTTCATCTTGCGCCGGAATTGTCCTTTAATGTGCACATTGCTAGGCAACAAGAGCAATTAGAATATACTGGGAAAACCTTACTTGAATTATAACTATATATGTGAAAAACATGAAAAATGTTCAATACTTTCTAACAGTGGGCAAAGTTAAAAGAAACGCTTGAAATGTCATGCTTTTTGGTCTAAACGTCATATCCAAATTAAAAGTGGCTCCCATATACTCTGACTCTGTGTCTGATATCATATCAAGGTATCAGGATGTCAGGGTGATTCCAGGCCTCACTCACACAGAGCTACAGAGGCTAGAATGGAGGTTGTTTATTTCCGTCCAAGGCATACATCTGTAATATGATTAAAATACACAGCTGTGAACACACCTGACAGGTGACAGACAACCCAGGACATCAGCCACATGTCTCAGCTTACTACAGGAAACATCCAGAAGCCAAAAGACTCAAAAATTGATTTTATATGATTTTTTTTCTACAGATATGTCTGTGCGTTTTTCTTATACCTGCTATAAATCATCATGTGCTGTGTGTGGGCTTAATTGAATCTTGAGAGGCTAAGCTTTCAATCATATCGCATGACCAAATATTTTGAATATTTTGGATGCTTTAAAGCTCTAAAAACGTTTCAAAGTGGAGGTAACGGCGCCGCCACAGCCACTGAGTGCGCCGGTGTTCCGTGTGAACTGGTGTCTGGATTAACTGGTGATGTGTGTTGCAGTAGGCGAGGCTGCAGGAAACAATTCTGATCAATTCGCCTCTTTTTCTCATGAATTAGTCTTGGGAGACATTCCGGTAGGAACAGGTTGCTGGGACACTAGTTTAGTTTAGGACCGACAGACGAACATGAACTAATGAGCCGTTTCCGTTACGACATCTCTGCCTCTATCACCAGGTAATTCAACAACCGGTTCACCCGGAACACCGGACACGGTACACTGCCCCGTATTAAACAGCACAGAAGAACATAACGTCAGGGCTCTCAAGTTTTGAAGACAGGCATGAGTGACATCCCCCCCCCCCCGCCCAGCTTGTTAATAGCCAGTGTATGTTCATTATAGCTTCCAGTTTGTAGATGTTAGTTAGATGACACCAATAATCATAGCTGGCCCGGCAGCCCAACGGACAGAGTTCTGGTTCCAGATTTGTTTGGTGACTTATGATGGGGGGTTCTGGGGGTCCACCCCCAGAAAATGTTGAGCATTAAACACTTCCATTTCCTGCATTGTGGTGAATTTTTATGCACCTATTAGTACCTTTTTCTGAATCAATATGCTGAAAATATCTTTATGTAAAAGGGACACAAATTACAATTCAAATATAAAAACATAATGGAATATATTGCAGTAATTAGGCTCTCAGGTATTCTGTATTGCTTTCAACTCTTTATTCTCCCTTGGATCAACTTTCCTAATTATATCTGAGTCAGCACACATGTAGCCTATAGGCATCATTTACTCTTACCTTCTCTTTTGCATCTTTTGTTGGGGAAGTAACCTCCTTAAATGTGCATTTGACAATTATTCACCTCAATTATACATTATTCATTTTAATGGATTAATAAACCCCTGGACTTTAATATTTCAGATGTGTTTGAGCAAGATTTCTGCTCATGTCCAAAACTTTTGCACATTCAAAATATAACTCATCCCATGCTCTCTGAGATTTGGAGGAGTCGTGATATTTTGTGAAAAATAAAGTGATAATAGGATATTACAAGAATACAGTCACAATATTTCAGAAAATAATCCACCTGCACAATAGTCTGCTGTGCATTACGTGATTGCTCTGCTGATACGGTAGACCTCAGACCTTCTGACAGACCAGATCCCCGTCTGGGTCTCTGAATGAGACAAAGTTTAGTTTAGTGGCTGAACGCTGCTCTACGTCGGAGGTGGAAAACAGAATTAACGGAGCTCAAACGCGTCACATCTCCCGCAGCATCTCCACAGCAGAACGCGTCCATAAACCTGAAGCTGCAGCTTTTTACAGTGAGAGTGGACACTAAGCCACGATTCATATTTGTCAGTCAACTTTTCAAAATACATTCAGGGCTACACTCAGAACATTCGAGCCGAAGCCTCGTCTGGTGTAGCCCCTTTCCTTGTTTTTTTTGATTGGCTGATAAGTGGCAGGCTGACTAAGACCTCCAGGGGAGACTCGCTTGATTCCTGCCGGTTCCATAGTGAGAGAGGCGCGGCCAGAGAAATGTTGGGCGCTGCGGCATATTAAATATATTATAAATAGTTTTTCTGCGTGAGAAATACAATGTGTGGCGGGAGTGCGTGACAAAAGACCGAAATGAGTGACTGTCACGCTCAATGCGTGACACTTGAGAGCCCTGTAACGTCTAACAAAGAGATACACACACCTGCACGAGACAATATCCTGAAGGGTTCCGGTCTACGGTCTCCTGTCCGCTCCTCTGCTCCGAAACAGGAAATAACACAAGTTACACACTCAGCACGGACCGTAGAGCCTCCGGTATTTACGTCACACAGGTAGCCTGCAGCAAGGAAACGGCGCGAAAACAAACAGGTAAACAAAGCGTCGTTACAACTTATATTTAA
Source organism: Gymnocephalus cernua (assembly GCA_023631565.1). Classification (NCBI taxonomy): domain Eukaryota; kingdom Metazoa; phylum Chordata; class Actinopteri; order Perciformes; family Percidae; genus Gymnocephalus; species Gymnocephalus cernua. Next base: position 471,914 of record CM042447.1, on the reverse strand, counting down.
CCGTAAAAACGGGACAAACAGCTGGTTAGTACCGGACTAACTTTGAGACAATAAATATTGAAGGTTCACAGCACAACTTCCAAAGAAAACAATGAAATAACGCGGCAGCGTTTACACGCGACCTACCTGAGCAGCACGAGACAGGTGTGGTGAGGAGGATCCGGAAGCTTCTTCTTCTTTTGAATTTATTGTCGTGAGGAGGGCACTTCTTCTTCTTCTTCTTCTTCTTCTTCTTCTTCTTCTTCTTCTTCTTCTTCTTCTTCTTCTTCTTCTTGTTATTATTATTATTGTTGTTATTATTATTATTATTGTTATTATTATTATTATTGTTATTATTATTATTAATATTATTATTATTATTTTGATTTGTATTGGCGGTTGGCAACCAATTTAAGGTGCATTACCGCCACCTAGTGGACTAACAGATTAACAGGAAATAAAAATGAATAAAATAAAATAAAACAAAATTTAATTAAAATAAAATAAACAAAAACTAGATATAATAAACTAAATTCTTTCTAACAGCCGTTTCCTTTAAATATTCAGTAATATGAGCGTGCTCTCCCCATGCTGCATCTCCAACTAAATGTTCTACTGTAAAGTTTATTCCAGCTTCTCTTAATGCTCATCTCAGTTTCTTCCTTATCATAACCCACAGACTGTAAATATTAATATTAATATATTCATATTATACAGTCTATGTCATAACCCCTACAACCCAGAATCAGACGCTGATCGCTCAGTTTCCTTATCATGTGAAGTGTCTCATTTAGTCCAGGATGTCCTGGCCTCTTCTCTTCTGTTTCTGCCCAGTCTACCTCCTGACCCAATATTACGTTGAATATTATATAGATGCCTTCCTGTATCATTTACATCCCAGTATTCTTGCCATATTATTTCCATTAATCATTTCTTTGCCCTCAGTTTTACTGAGTGAGATGTCCATGTCCACAGTCTGGGTTGGCCAGTATGTCACCATCTTCGTTTCCATCTACTCCTACATGGGCCGGAACCCCCACCAAACACACCTTTACTTCCTTATTGTACAGTCTGTATAATTAATGATGTATTTCAGATATTAAATCTTGTCTGCATGATTTCATTGTTTTTATGCTTGTAAGCGCTGCCCAGCTATCTGAAGCAATTACTGCATTATTTTAGTTGTTTTCTTCCAACCATTCCAATGCTAGTATAATAACTAGAAGCTTTCGAGCCATCTGTAAGTGTTGGTCAATACACTGCTGTACAACATTCCCAGTATCTCTCTGCTCAGATTTCTTTCTTACTTGCTGAATATTTAAATCTACCAATGGAATCACAAATAACCAGGGAGGAATGGTTGAAGACGGGACTGGTAGACTATATTTTATATTCCCTAAACCTATATTTTCTGCTTTTACATTTCCTATCCACCCAAAACTATGAACATTGGATTCGTTATGCTCCCAACAATCCTGTAAAATGGCCTTCGTAGGATGAGATATTCCATGACCTTGTAAACTGACCCAATACTGAGCTTGTTGTACATCAAGCATTTTAAGATCGGTCTTGCTTTTTCAACATCAAAAAATACAACAATCACCATTTCTCTATTAGTTTGAGCTTTCCTAATCTCTGATTCCAGACACAAAATATTATCCATTGTACCTCTTCCTTTACGAAATCCACTTTGATAATTTGAAAAAAGTTCCGTACTCTCTAAAAAGTGTGCTAATCTGTCCGTAACCATCCGTTCCATAGTCTTTCCTAACTGTGATGTTAAAGAAATGGGCCTAGAACTTGAAGTTTTTGATGCCTCTTTACCTGGTTTAAGTATCTGAACTATAATTGATTGTTTCCACATTGACGGGATTTTGCCTTGATCCCATATTTCATTAAACAACCTTAATACAACTTCAAGAGCATTATCTGACATATGTGCTAACGTGTTATAGCAAACACAGTCTTTTCCTGGTGAAGTTTGCCGTGGTCTAGAAATAGTTCAAACAGAGTAAATGAGAAGTCTAAACCTTCTCCTGATGTCACTCTTTTTTCGGTAACCCTTGGGTTCTTTGCGAGGGTATTATCTCTTCCCTGTCTTGCCTGTATGGATATATTTCCTGAACTATGAACCTTCGCAAATGTTTTTGCTAGAAGTTCTGCCTTTTCTAAATTACTTATTGCCGTTATATCATTGCTGCGTAACACTGGTAGCTCAAAATTATTCTTTACTCCACTCATTTTCCTAATCACTCCCCATACCTCTGATAACTGTGTTTCTCTTCCAATGTTGTTACAGTATTGTCTCCAGTATATACGTTTTGCAGATCTTATTGTTTTCCGAACCATTGCTTGTGCTTTTTTTATATTGGATCAATGCATCCACTGTATGGTGAGCCTTTAGCTGTCTAAAAGCTCTATTTCTCCTTTTCTCCTTTCCTTTCACCACGACACACTCTTCCTACTTTTCCTACCTGCACTCTTTGGAATAGTTTTCACTGCTGGTTGTACAATAGCTGCAACCAATCTGGCATTATCTTCCTCTACATCTGTTACATTATCTCCTAGTAACTCTGCACAGCTGGTTTCACTCAATAGTTGAAATGCATCCCAGTCAGATTTATCCCGTCTCCATCTAGGTGTTCTCATTCCTCCCTCTTGACACAGATCTACTCCAATCTTTACTAATATTGGGTAATGGTCACTACCTACTGTTGAGTGATTTAATACTTCCCAAGTACTAACTAGCAATCGTAGCAGACGCAAATGTCAGATCTATAACACTCTCCGTATTCTGTGAACTATTATATCTCGTACCATTTCCATTATTAATACACATCAATTCCATATCATCAATGAATTCCTCTATTTGATTTTTATTGGCAGTTGGCAACCAATTTAAGATGCATTACCGCCACCTACCGGACTGGATTGCGGATCAGCAGGAAAGTCTAATATATGATCATGTATTACAACAGTGGAAGCAAGGAGATGTACAAACCTGTCCTAGTATGAAGAACACACCACTACGTAAAAATTAATCAGGCAAAAAAAGTTTTTTTTTAACCCTTGTGTTTTCCTCGGGTCAAATTTCACCCGTTTTAAAAGTTATTTTACATCACAAATATGAGTTTCTTTCAACCAAATTGCCCCAAAAAAACCTGGATGCATGAACGTTGTATGGAACCCAGACAACATTCTTCACAGGTAAAATGAATCATTACTTCCATTAAATTTGGTTTTTTTTAGTCACTTTTATAGCATTTGGAAAAAATAAATGGTGTTCTGACTAAAATTTGACATAAACCAATCTGTGATCCACTCAACATCCTCTCATCATAACTATTAGTCAAAATAATTCATAATTTCTGCATTTTTTTAAACGCAAAAATGAGGTATAATGTCATTTAAGTTATAGGTTTATTGGCCATTAATGAAACAAAGCATTGAAAAAAACAAGAAAAATCTTGGAAAAAGTTAATTTTTCATTTTGACCCGGAAGGACAAGTTCAACAGGAAGACGGCACGAGGGTTAACCAATCAGAAGAGTGAGATGTGCATTGTGTGGGTGAGGAAGAGAGAGAAACTGGTTCCAGAGGGAGCTACAGCCGGGGAGATGCTTCCAGGAGACATGACTGCTCCACACAAAGACCTCCAACTGGACTAAATAAGGACCAGATTCAGAAATCAAGTCAACATGTTCTAACCATGGGGGGGTCTGGGGGTCCTATAAGTCTCATATACCTACTGGTAACAAGTAGGGCTGGATCCCAATATCAGACTATAGGGATAGTCATTTGTTGGGTAGGTATTACATTTTCAATTTTAGGATTTGCATATACATTATTTAATACTGTAATAAAGTTGAGAGGTATTCAACTTTTGGAGAAAGGCAACCCTAAGAAGCAGCTCTAACAAGGATATAAACATGTTTTGAGCCCCCTGAACGGTTAATTCTTTTTGGTCATTTGGACATATCCCCTCCTGCATAGATTAAACCAGTGTTACATGTTAGCATGACCAGGTGCAAAACTTGCTATTACGTGTCTGAGTGTGACTGACCTGATCCGCTGACTGGCTGCAGGAGAGATGGCTGCTGCACACAAAAGCATCAGCAATTCTCTATATATTAGCCAGGGATTTCATTATAAGATGCTTTAAAATAAGAAGTCAAACATCTTACCTCACTAAAATCATACTAACATGACAGGTACAAGGTAACATTGAATCTTGGCAGTGGCTCAGAGAAACATAGAGTTAGAGTGAGTGCAACATAGACATTAATGTAACAGCAGGCTAACATGAATCCAGAAATATCATAGTAAACTACTGAAAGGTACATTTCACTCCACTGTAGCGCCTGTAGCCTGTACTTCACCTACTAAACAGGACCTTATGGCTCTGAAGTGTGCCCTAACTAAGAATACCAGTAAACATATACAGCACAATTGACAGCACTGCTCTTTTTTTAGTAATAACGCTCCATTTCAGCACCATGGACATTGTTCCAGTAACAACGCTCCGTAACAACGCTCCATTTCAGCACCATGGACAGCCCCCTCTGTTCCACTAAGAAGGCTCCGTTTCAGCACCATGGACAGCCCCCTCTGTTTCAATAAGAAGGCTCCGTTTCAGCACCATGGACAGCCCCCCTCTGTTTCAATAAGAAGGCTCCGTTTCAGCACCATGGACAGGTCCCTCTGTTCCAATAAGAACGTTCCATTTCAGCACCATGGACAGCCCCCTCTGTTCCAGTAACAACGCTCCGTTTCAGCACCATGGACAGCCCCCTCTGTTTCAATAAGAAGGCTCCGTTTGAGCACCATGGACAGCTCCCTCTGTTCCAGTAACAATGCTCCATTTCAGCACCATGGACATTGTTCCAGTAACAACGCTCCGTAACAACGCTCCATTTTCAGCACCATGGACAGCCCCATCTGTTCCAATAAGAAGGCTCCGTTTCAGCACCATGGACAGCCCCCTCTGTTCCAGTAAGAAGGCTCCGTTTCAGCACCATGGACAGCCCCCTCAGTTCCAATAAGAAGGCTCCGTTTCAGCACCATGGACAGCCCCCTCTGTTCCAGTAAGACGGCTCCGTTTCAGCACCATGGACAGCCTCCTCTGTTCCAATAAGAAGGCTCCGTTTCAGCACCATGGACAGCCCCCTCTGTTCCAATAAGAAGGCTCCGTTTCAGCACCATGGACAGCCCCCTCTGTTCCAGTAAGAAGGCTCCGTTTCAGCACCATGGACAGCCCCCTCTGTTCCAGTAAGAAGGCTCCGTTTCAGCACCATGGACAGCCCCCTCTGTTCCAGTAAGAAGGCTCCGTTTCAGCACCATGGACAGCCCCCTCTGTTTCAATAAGAAGGCTCCGTTTCAGCACCATGGACAGCCCCCTCTGTTCCAGTAAGAAGGCTCCGTTTCAGCACCATGGACAGCCCCCTCTGTTCCAGTAAGAAGGCTCCGTTTCAGCACCATGGACAGCCCCCTCTGTTTCAATAAGAAGGCTCCGTTTCAGCACCATGGACAGCCCCCTCTGTTCCAGTCAACTGTCTCTCGCCATGCAGTTGAAAGTACGTATTGCAGTTACGGTAGCCTTCACGCCTCAAAACGCGAAAGTGTACGTCAATCAGCCGTGGTTGTTGGAGTGCATGTCGAACTGTGGCATGGACACACACTTCAAACCACCCAACGGAAAGGAAAGGAAAGAGAGAGAGAGAGAGAGAGAGAGAGAGAGAGAGAGAGAGAGATGTCTTCTCCTGCCACAATACAAGGCTAAATAAATAAAGAATTGTATATATTAGCATCTTTATTGGTTCTATTCTTTTATTTACTTGAGACAGAGAGAGAGAGAGAGAGAGAGAGAGAGACAGAGAGAGAGAGAGAGAGACAGAGAGAGAGAGAGAGAGAGAGAGAGAGAGAGAGAGAGAGAGAGAGAGAGAGAGAGACAGAGAGAGAGGGAGAGAGAGAGGGAGAGAGAGAGAGAGAGAGAGACAAAGACAGAGAGAGAGAGAGAGAGAGAGAGAGAGAGAAAGAAAGAGAGACAGAGACAGAGAGAGAGAGAGAAAGAAAGAGAGACAGAGAGAGAGACAGAGAGAGCAAGAGAGAGAGAGAGAGAGAGAGAAAGAGAGAGAGAGAGAGAGAGAGAGAGAGAGAGAAGAGAGAGAGAGAGAGAGAGAGAGAGAGAGAATGCCGCGGTCCCGAAGGATAATTAACTAGTTGGGATTTGCAGCTCTAATGTTCACCAACAAAAGACAAAAAAACAAAAAAAACAACCTAATTACATGCACTGAGACAAAAATGTGTTGGCCCACCTATCTACAGCTAGAGGAGACCCCCCCCCCCCACACACACCTATCTACAGCTAGAGGAGACCCCCCCACACACACACACACCTATCTACAGCTATAGGAGACCCCCCCCCCCCCTCCACCTATCTACAGCTAGAGGAGACCCCACCTATCTACAGCTAGAGGAGACCCCACCTATCTACAGCTAGAGGAGACCCCCCCCCCCCCCACCTATCTACAGCTAGAGGAGACCCCACCTATCTACATCTAGAGGAGACCCCCCCCCCCCCACCTATCTACAGCTAGAGGAGACCCCCCCCCCCCCACCTATCTACAGCTAGAGGAGACCCCACCTATCTACATCTAGAGGAGACCCCCCCCCCCCCACCTATCTACATCTAGAGGAGACCCCCCCCCCCCACCTATCTACAGCTAGAGGAGACCCCACCTATCTACAGCTAGAGGAGACCCCCCCCCCCCACCTATCTACAGCTAGAGGAGACCCCACCTATCTACAGCTAGAGGAGACCCCACCTATCTACAGCTAGAGGAGACCCCACCTATCTACAGCTAGAGGAGACCCCCCCCCCCCACCTATCTACAGCTAGAGGAGACCCCCCCCCCCCCCCCACCTATCTACAGCTAGGGGAGACCCCACCTATCTACAGCTAGAGGAGACCCCCCCCCCCCACCTATCTACAGCTAGAGGAGACCCCACCTATCTACAGCTAGAGGAGACCCCACCTATCTACAGCTAGAGGAGACCCCACCTATCTACAGCTAGAGGAGACCACACCTATCTACAGCTAGAGGAGACCCCCCCCCCCCCCCACCTATCTACAGCTAGGGGAGACCCCACCTATCTACAGACCCCCAGACCCCCCCCCCCCCGTTTAGAACCTGTTGACTTGATTTCTGAATCTGGTCCTTATTTAGTCCAGTTGGAGGTCTTTGTGTGGAGCAGTCATGTCTCCTGGAAGCATCTCCCTCTGGAACCAGTTTCTCTCTCTTCCTCACCCACACAACGCTCATCTCACTCTTCTGATTGGTTGACCCTCGTGCCGTCTTCCTGTTGATCATCAGCTTGTTGTCCTTCCGGGTCAAAATGAAAAATTTTACAAATTTGTCTTGCTTTTTTCAACGCTTTGTTTCATTAATAGCCAATAAACCTATAACTTAAATGATATTATACCTCATTTTTGCAGTAAATAATCTATATGATCCCCTCCACCTGCCAGGTTCTAGCACTGATTAAGACGGCCAATCAGAATCACGCATCAGCCCAGACTTCCAAAAATGATCGATCGTCACGCTCCCACTTCATCTTCCAGATGGAAATTAAGGGAGTTAATGTTTGCAGGGGTATCAACATAATTGTGAGTATAATCTCGCTAATTATGCCAAAATCCAAAATGTGTTTTGACTTGTTAGAATATCAAAACTCTGGTTAAGATGATATCTTATAAATAAGTTACTGCCAGTTCTGCATACGTGCTATGTGCTCTTTTTATAAAAGGATTTTATTCTATGTGGTTAATTACAGGTATAGTGGAGGATTTTCTTCTTCCGGGTGGATCATCAAGACTATTGGTCCTCCTAGTTGTCAATCATTCTGGGATATATTTATGTGCCGTGACAGGTCAGCGAGCAGACGGCCACGGCCTCCGACCATAGACGGTATATAAAAGCCTCCGACCATAGACGGTATATAAAAGCCTCCGACCATAGACGGTATATAAAGGCCTCCGACCATAGACGGTATATAAAAGCCTCCGACCATAGACGGTATATAAAGCCTCCGACCATAGACGGTATATAAAAGCCTCCGACCATAGACGGTATATAAAAGCCTCCGACCATAGACGGTATATAAAAGCCTCCGACCATAGACGGTATATAAAAGCCTCCGACCATAGACGGTATATAAAAGCCTCCGACCGCTGCCCCCCCCCTCTCGGCGATAGCTTGTTTGTTGGCCTGTAGCGTGCTAACGTTAGCTATAGAGATGCTTGCCCTAAATAGATTTCCACTTACCGGTGGCGAGTCTGACATAGTGGAAAAAGTGCAAATCTTCTTTTGGAAAGTCGGCTTGTAGAGCCATGCCGACAGCAACTTGTAAACAGAGCGTGCACGAGGAGAACTAGGCTCGTGCACGCTCTCTCGTGCACACGTTTAATAGGCGTTCCCTCTCGGGAGCATTTTTTCAAAAAGTGGAGAGGGCGGTTCACTTCAAAAAATCACCTTTTCTGTGATTTGAGGTGTTATTTTGTGTCTCTGGTGCTTCCACACATACCAACTTGGAATAAAATCCATCCATGTTGTTCTGAGTGAGATACGGTTTCTGAATGATTCCTGCCTTCAGTCTCCGGGTGAGCTGGTCAAAACCTGCAGGACTTTCTACGTCAGTAGCCGAGACGAGGTGGCTAACCGTAGCATGCTAGCGCTAAGCGCATGCTAGTTATACAGTTCAGCTGACTGTATAAAACAAAACAACCACAGAAATAAGAAGTAAATGATTTATTATACAAGAAGATATAAAGTCAGAAGGCTGTTTTTGTTGAGCGTTACATTAAAAACCATCAGATCATTACAGAATTAATAAACAGTTATTTAATAGATGAAATAAGGCAGAGGTGAAGTTTTGGGAGGACTGATGGACAGCTGATGGTGTTGGCACAAAAATCAATACGTTGAAGCTCTGAAGTACTAATACCACACTGTAAAAATATTCTGTTACAGTAAAAGTCCTGCATGGAAATCATAACTTCAGTAAAAGTGTGTAAGTATCGTCAGGAAAATGTAGTATTAGTAAAGTATTAAAACATTGTAGAAAGTACAAAGGATCAACCAGCTGTGTGTTTAATGGTCTGATCATCTCAGCTGGACTTGTAGCCGTTATATTGTCGGCTAGTTTAGTTTTGTCTGCAGGAATCATAATGTGTAAAGTAACTAGTAGCTAGTAACTAAAGTTGTCTAAAAAGTACTAAAATAAGTACAATATTTCTGTCTGAAATGTAGCGGAGTAGAAGTAGAAAGTGCCATGAAAAGAAAAGACTCAAGTAAAGTACAAAGTACGTCAACATTTGGACTGAAGTACAGTACTGGAGTAAATGTACTTAGTTACATTCCCCCCCTGGTAACGTTACACAGAGACGGGACTACAGCGTGCGTGACATCGGTGGGAAGCTGAAAAACAACCTTATTTATTTTTGGTAAAATGTATTTTATAAAATTGGTAATTGAAAGAAATATCGCTAGGAACCCGTATCGAAGATGTTTTTAACGGCACCCAGCCCCGGTGAGAGATGCAACAAAGAAAACCAAAAGTCATTTCATGAATTAGTTGTTCTGGTTCTTTTCAGACATTAATAAAACGGGAACGACACCGTTGAGCTCTGACTATACGCTGATGCGTAGGCGTAGATTTCGGGGGGGATGCGGGGACAAGTTCTCCCCAGGGCTTTAAATTGACACCCGCCAACCCGCCAAATGCAGGTAATAATGTAACTTTGGCAGGTAACATTTTAAAGTTACGAGCCATTTTGGCCGATGATGAATGAACACTGCGTCTGATTGGATCGGCCGGCTGCAGAAATGTTTCCAGATTGGTCGGTTTTCTGCCAAAAAATGTTGGCGGTTTTGAGTGTTTGGCTTGGAAATGTGATCTTTATCTGGTACCACTGCTTGTAGTGCCAAGCCTACATTTCCCATGAACACTGTGTGGTGACGTGTCGTACGCTGAAACGGAGAAGAATTAACAGAACGGAGCGAAACAAACCCAAATTAAAGTAAAGTCAGTTTGGAGGAAAACAAACTGGCTAATGGCAAATCTGATTGGCTTTAAAGCTCTGGTCCCCCCCCCAATATTTAGAAGAGGTAGATTAAGTCCACATTTTTGAAAACTAAAGTTAACTGAGTAGCTTTGTATGAGAGAATTTTATCTAACAGGCCTAACCTTTAATTGTAGACACACATAATTTACATTTCTTAATCACGGGGAAAAGTCTGGGTAATGAGCTGCCAGAACTTTTCTGTTATTTTACGGGTGATTTCTTTCTTAGAGTGTAGTAAAGTAAAATGAAGTGTTTGACGCTGAAACTTTTCTGGTGGACGACCCCCCAGAGCCTACCGCTTATAATGTGTCCCCCTGAATGCTGAAACAAAACCTCCGACTCTATGCTGATGACAGTCTGCTGTCGCTCATGAAGGCAGCGGTGCTACCTCCTGCATGTTGTTCTGGTTCTGTTCAGCCTCATAGAGAGTTCAGAATTGCATTTGTTATGACATCACTGCAGCATTAGTTCAGGTGCAGCTGAAATACCTACTATTAAACTTTATATACTTTTTGTTAGACAGAAAGACAGTTAGACAGTGAGCGGGAGTTTCTTTGCATCTTCAGACATTAATAATCAAAATTCTTCTGGAGAAAACGGGAACCGAACTGTAGAGCTCTAACTCTACGCTGATGATAGTCTGCTGTCGCTCATAAAGGCAGCGGTGCTACCTCCTGCATGTTCTGGTTCTGTTCAGTCTCACAGAGAGTTGAGCCTTGCGGTTCAGGTCCAGCTGAGTCGCTCCAGGTCCTGGTCTTCCTGCCGGTGCTGCAGTCTCTGTTCCTCCAGCAGAGACACCAGAGCGTCTCTCTGCTCCACCACGTCCAGCATCTCCTCCAGGATCAGACGCTCCTCCTGCAGCTGCCACGCCTCCTTCAGGTGGTCTGCACACAACATCAAATATCTTAATGAAGCTCAGCGCAAATTCTTCCAGGAAGACGTCATTAACCCGATCAGTACTCTTTCTCCGTAAATCAAATCAGCTGTTTAGAAGCCATACTTTCACTTAAACCAATCAGACATGACCACGGAAGTCAAGGACCAATCACAGCTCTGCTTAAATATGTTCTCCCTGTGCTGTTCAGTTGTCGTTCCAGGCAAAGCCCTCGACCCTCCACCCCCCCCCCCCCCCCCCCCCCCCCCCCCCCCCCCCCCCCCCGCCGCCTCCAGTCGTCACGTTTCTCCCGGCTGGCCGCTCCGTTGCCTCACCGGTCTGGTCCCCGGTCTCTTCTCCGCCGCCACCAGAGTCTAGACTCCATCGGGGGGGATATGTTTTCTATTCTCTACCTCTTTAAAAAAATATTAATTTGATGGAGTCTAATCTCCAAAAGACTCGTACATTTTCTCATGCAGTTGTATAATAAATATTGTTCTTTTGCATATCTGCAAACAAAGTCTCTCCTGATTGAATTATGTCTTGTAACCTGCTACATCATGAACTACTACAACTACTTCTTCTAGTCACTGATTCATTATCTTTACTGTGACTGTTCATCACCCCCCCAACCGGCTCCGTCAGACACCACCTACCAAGAGTCTGGGTCTGTCCCAGGTTTCTTCCTAAAAGGGAGTTTTTCCTCGCCACTGTCGCACTGAATGCTCTTGGGGGGAATTACTGGAATTGTTGGGTCTTTGTCAAGACCGACTCTATCTGTCTTTTTTTAAGATTATCTTTTGGCCATTTTAGGCCACAGGACAGATGAAGACTGGAAAGGGGAGAGAGGGGGGGGAATGACATGCAGCAAAGGGCCGCAGGTCGGAGTCGAACACGCGGCCGCTTCGTCGAGGAGTAAACCTCTATATATGGGCGCCTGCTCTACCAACTGAGCTAACCCGGCCACATCTGTACAGGTGTCTTGACATAACTATGGTTATGATTTGATACTATAAATAAAATTGACCTGAATTGAATTAACAACGCGTTATGTAACAACACGTTTTATTACATAATGTTACGTGTCTGCAGAATTCCATCACTTTGTGAATTTACCAACCACTCCTCCAAACCAGCCGAAGATATGTGTGTGTTGAAGGACGAGTTTCCTCTGAATGGCGTGCAGCGCGTTGCTATGGTTACCGTGTTGAAGGACATGTTTCCTCCGAACGCTGTGAAACAGCTCTGAGTTCTGTATTCTCTGGTTTATTGGCTGTGTCCCAGGTGATAGCCAATCAGCAGAGACGTGTCTGTAAACTCGTGGTAATAAAAAGGCAGAGAGCTCACAGCTACACCCCCCCCCCCTCGTTTCAGTTTAAGTAAACGTGTTGCTACGTGTTGTCGGGGCTGAACGTGGCCCTGCCATGTGACATGAAATCAGTTTTAAATCTCTAGCTTGGTACTCTGATCTTTCCACATATAGCAGCATGTGTTGAGTTTGGTGATTAAAATGAAAAACAGGAAGTTGTGCTGTGTAGAGAGTCGGTGTGATGTTACCGTCCACGGCCATCCGCTCTCGGAGCTCCGTCTGCAGGCGACTCTGGCGGTCCTCCAACTCCAACTCTTGAGCACTGAAACACAGCAGAGGACAGAGTCTGAAACACAGCAGAGGACCGAGTCTGAAACACAGCAGAGGACATAGTCTGAAACACAGCAGAGGAGAAACACAGCAGAGGGCCGAGTCTGAAACCAGGATCCACAAAAACTTTGAAGAAAGCTGAAACATTGAAGAAAGCTGAAACATTGAAAAAAGCAGAAAGGTTTAAAAAAGCATCATAAAAAGCACCAAGAACGTCTAAGCAGCGCAGCCCAGAGTCTGAATCCAGGATCCACACGGTCCGCATTCTTCCTGATAAACACCAGCGGTGGGATCTAAAGGTCAGATACTCACAATATCATGAGTTCAGATTCATATCGGACCAGAGAGTTCTTCTGCTGGACCAACTGGAACCACTGCTGCATCAGAGCCGGATTCTCCAGTTTCCCCATTCCTGCAGACAGCAGAGGTTTTAAAGGTTCAGTTCACCCAAAATACAAACCAGACCAGCATTTACAACAACCTGTTGATCCTGATCGCTGGAGTCGTTTCTCTTTATAGTGTTAAAAACACTTCCCATCACACTGAGTGGTTCTTTTCACGTCCTCCATCACAACGTTACTGACATGCTGCAGTATAATGGACTTTACTTCAGTCAACGCATTCTCATGAACGAGTTCCTTTAATATCCATTCAAACTAGGAGACCGCCGGCTGGTCATGGGACCGGTGGCTACAAACTCCATGACGCTGAGAGGCTGTTTAAGCCACTACAAAGCTTTGTGCCACCGGTTACAGACCTCCGTCACAGCTCGGCCGTTGGTGGTTGAGTTGTGCCTGCCGCACACTAGAAGACTTTAAACAGACTAAAGTCTAACACCATCTCACATCTAACGTTACAGACTGTCTTAATATGTAAGGACTCGGAATCTTGCAGGGTCACACATTGCAGGACTTCAGCTAAATTTGTTTTGAAAGATTTAACCATGTCTGCAGGTTTTCTGTTCTGTCGTACATGCAGATGAATGTCTCCAGTACCCGGAGGTCTGTGCTGCATGACTCGCTTCAGAAGGGTTGAAAATCATCAGAAACTTTCCCTCTTTAGCATTTAGCTTAGCATAGAGAGCCATGAAACCATAAACAACACTGGCTCTAGTGTTTGGTGCTGGAGGGAGAGCACCCATTGGTTGTTGACAATGTTCACATGATTTAACTTCTATCTCAGGATGATATCAAACCCGTCTGATTTTGTCTGAACGTCCAGACGGCAGAAAGACTAACTGGGACTGAGTTTAATGACCTTACAGCAAACAATGGAGACGACGGGAGCGCCCAGACTCTATTATTATTATTATTATTATTGGACATTTGTCTGCGACAGTGAACTCGCTTGAAAAGTCTCGGTGTAAGGTCGGCATTACCCGAGAATAGGTGACTGTGAGTCGGGTACAGGGCACCGCGAGTCGTTTCAGCCGACATTACGGCTAAGTTTAGGCCATAAGAAGTGAGCGTCATGCGGTGACGACAGTAAAGTTTAGGCACCAAAATGACTAGTTGAGTTTAGGAAAAAGATGGTGGTTTGGATTAAAACGCTCCCAAAGAACACGTATCACCAGGGTGAAAGTCTTGTGTTTTCCCCCGGGACATGAACTCTGCTCCCCGTTTGGATAGTTCTGTGTTTTAGTCATCGTGGTGCATACAGAAAAAAACTTTGAATACTTATAAATTATAGTGCTTCACTTTTGGTAGGTTTTTGAAGGAATGGTTCATGAGAACAGGCAGCCTAAGTTTGTTTATTATGAAGTCATAAATCAAACTAACCTTCCAGGTGTAGCTCGGTGTCTGGGCTGTCGCTGGAGTCTCCCCAATAATCTGACAGAAACACAGGGGAGTCATCGTTATAATCTGACAGAAACACAGGTGAGTCGTCGTTATAATCTGACAGAACTGCACTTTAAAATGTAACTGAGTCTGGTTCTGTCCGAGGTTTCTGTCTGTTTAAAGGAAGTTTTTCCTCGCTGCTGCACCAAAGTCTGTCTCTTGGGGGGAATTGTTGTGTCTGTAAATGATAGAGTGTGGTCTAGACCTACTCTGCCAACTGTAAAGTGTCCTGAGACAACTCCTGTCAGGATATGATACTAGAAATAAAACTGAATTGAATAGATAGAAGTATGTGTCATCAGCATGCAGCAGAGGGCCCAATATGGACCTGTTTAATAAGTTTTCCCTACTTGCGTAACCGCTAACCTATCAACGTACCACGCAACGTATCTGCTGCGCACGACCACACGGAGGACAACAAACATGTCGGCCGCACAGGTAGCTGCTGCGCGGTTCATCAGAAGCTTTGTGTAGAGCACTGAAACTATTTAGTTTTTCTAGTAAATTTCATCATATCAGTATAAGCTCGGTTAACCCATTTCTGCCGGATGCGGCGCGCCGACACATTACATCTACCGCCGGTTACTGCGTTGCGCAACTCTGAACCTCCTGCCGGCTGCTGCATGGCGCAGCATTTTGTATTCGTCATCCTTTTCATGATTCTGTCATTGGTTCAAATACACACGAGGTGGGTCTTGTTGATTTCTTAAAGACCACATGACCACCCAAATGTAATGTGGTTCGTCGAAAGTCACGTCAATCAATCAAACATACACGTGCGTTTGTTTTTGAGCGAGCCAGTTTGTTTAATAATAATTGAACTTTGGGTTAGATTTGTTGACAGTTTTCAGTGGTTATGAGCAGCGATATGAGAGAGAAATGTGGTGATCAATCGTTGGTTAGGTACATTAAACCACGTTAAGCTTTTTCACCTGAAGCGTTTTCTATGTCCCTTGACTGTTTAATGCTTTTTGAAAACGCTAAGGCTTTCTTCTTCATAAAACGTGTCGGACATCATCACATTTTTGAATACATTTTTATTAATTTACATCAGTAAGCTACAGGACAGCGTCTTTCAACACATGACCTGCACAAAAGAGAAAGAAAATGAATGCGTCGGTGTCCCCGGCACATCTCAAGCCAAACTGACGGCCATGATGTTGCTTGATGTACTTTTGTTTATTCATAATCTTCTTATGACAAGATTAAAAACATATAGTTTGCCTAAGGACTGTGAAGGAAGGAAAAATGTTGTACTTGTCCTTTAGGAAGGAAGCACTATTTCTTTAAAGGTCCCATGGCATGAAAATGTCATTTTATGAGTTTTTTTAACATTAATATGAGTTCCCCCAGCCTGCCTATGGCCCCCCAGTGGCTAGAAATGGTGATAGGTGTAAACCGAGCCCTGGGTATCCTGCTCTGCCTTTGAGAAAGTGAAAGCTCAGATGGGCCAATCAGGAATCTTCCCTTTATGATGTCATAAGGGGAAAGGTTACCTCCCCTTTCTCTGCTTTGCCCGCCCAGAGAATTTGGCCCCCCCATGAGAAAGAGACATCATGGCTTGTAAACAAGCGAAGCATGGCAGTTGGTCTAAAGAGCAGAGGGCCCAATATGGACCCCTGTGGTACTCCAGCTTTATATATGATATACCTGCTTCCCCTCTCAGAGCTTTCTCCACCATCACTCCTCTCTCCTCCAGCTGTCTCTGCTTCTCCTCCACCTGCTGCAGCTGTCTCTGGATCATCTGAAACAAACGTTCAGGGAACCATGGTTACCAAATGATTTGCATGCATATATAATTACACATTGCTTATAAGATCGAACGTGTTCTTATGAACAGGTCCGTATGATATATTATGTAAATGTATGCACACCAATAAGTATGATATCCTACAAAATTAGGCGACCGCCCCAAGCGGCAGTTGCTAGCTGCGTTTAGCCGCCAGAGAGCTCGCGGCTACAGAGTTCCTTCGTATCAGCGGCAGTTGGTAGTTCAGTTACCGGAGAATAGGGGGCTTTGAGCCGGGTACAGAGCACCGCCACAACAGTTACGTTCATCCACCAAAACGACTAGTAAAACTCTCCCGAGGTTTGCATTTCCTGGGTCAAAGTATTTAGCTTTCGCCTCAAAGTGACCTCCGCTCTCTGGCTTGACACCACGTTGTGCTATTTCATTTTGAGATTATTTTTCATTGGATTAAGAAGTTGATAAAAAAGTGTTTTGGCAAAGCCGGCAAACACTGTCCCACCCTGGTTATATGTAAGGGTTAATGCCCGACCGGGCGTCCATAGTCAGGAACTGATGGACGACGGAGACTCGCTGAACTTTTGTGTACAGTTTATGGTTGGATCCGGTCTTCACCGTAAGTCTGGACCGTCTCGGTCCACAGGTAAACTCACCTGAGCTTTGTGGAGTCTTTTCAGCTGTTCCTGTTTGGCCTTTCTCCGAGCGGCTCTCTGAACTCGTCGGGTGATTTTGGCGTCCAGGTCTTCGTCTCCGTGCTCTGGTACCGTGTGGAACAGGGTCTCCTTCACGCTGAGACTGGACGGCTCCTTCGGCGGGACCAGGACCCCCAAAACCTCCGTGGGACAGGATGAGCGACTGACGGAGTCCTTCCGGGGGACTCTGCCCTTCAGAGAGCGTTTCTGAAACAACACAAACAACAGTGTTACCATGTTAGTCTGACAGGACATTTAAAGGCTCTGACACACCAACCCGATAACCGTCCGTCTGACAGTCTGGCGAGGTCGGTGACTCGAGTCTCTTCGGTGTGTTCTGAGGAACTTTTTGGACCGACTCGGGGAGACTGATCAGTCCGACTGGCTTTACTGCCGCCGGTCGGCCGTCTGGTTGGTGGTCAGAGCCGTTAAGCACCTTAGACTTTGAGAAACTGGGATGGACATTTTTCACTTTTTTTCTGATATTTTATAGACCAAACTATTAATTGAGGAAATAATCAGCAGATCAATCGATAATGAAAGTCCTACCGCTGCTCCCTCTCTCTCTTCAGGGTTACAGTCGGTCAGCAGCATTCACAATGTTTTGGCACTTTTTTCATCTTTTCCTGCTTATTTCAAATTAAGTCGCAGCGACACCGTCAGGCGGTTCAGGCGGCTGAAACTTTCGTCTCATCGCAGACTGATCTCAGGAAGTGGCGTATGACACGTATGACACGCCACTTGGCTTAAGAAAGTGGGCGTGTGCGCGATGCAACGATGTCACGTGGCTCATCGCGAATCTTTGGTCCGAACTGAGCTTTAGACTCCTGAACCATAGAGCAGACAGAGGGGGACTCGGGTCAGTACAGAGGGGGCTCGGGTCAGTACAGAGGGGGCTCGGGTCAGTACAGAGGGGGCTCGGGTCAGTACAGAGGGGGCTCGGGTCAGTACAGAGGGGGACTCGGGTCAGTACCTTGATGGCGTACGCTCGTTTAAAAGCCAGAGCGTGAGGAACGTACGCCGGCTGAGAGACATGAAGAAGAAAAACAATCAGACAGAACAGAACGATTCATCAAACACTCGACTAAAAGACTGCAACATGTCCAGTCTCCAGTCAGCTGGGAAATAAATACCTATACAACCATGTATTTATACTTACATTCATTTATTACAGCATGTATTTCATAGCTGTATTTATTTATGTATTTATTCACTTATTTAATATGGACCAAAATGCCCTGAAAGTCAAAACACGAAAGCAAAAAACTAAACATCTGGTGATGTTTTCTGAAATGTTTTCGTGTTTTGACCTTCAATTTTGACAATATTATTTATGTATTTCTTTTATTATTTATTGAATAAAATGGGTCAGAACACGTCGAGTCCAAGTCCTTCCTTTTGTGATTTAAAGAGTAACTCGCCGAAATACAACCTAGGGTCTTTTTGTGAATGTACGTGAGTCACACTTTTGTTTAAAAGTATATTTAGGACGGAATCGGCACTTTTAAGATTCACCGTATGTTTGTCTTTCGGTGAAATGGCCTGAGGTGTGGGAGTTTTGGGTGTGGGAGGGGGGTTTAAGAAGACTCGACACAACATGAGACTTTGCTCCAAGTGTCTCCAGGAGCTCTACACATTAACTCAGCATTGAGAACATTGTTTGTGGACCCAGAGTTTACTAAAAAGGTTTTAACAACTCACCGTAGCTCTTGTTGTTTCCCTGCTGCGGCCATATTATCAGTCAAAACTAGTCGATCTCTGAATGCAGGGTAACAGGGAGGAGAGTAAAGATGGAAAGCTCCTAAAGCTCAGTCCCATATAAATACACGGAGAGTTTGTTGTTTTGTCGTTTGTAAAAAATAATATTGACCTTGTAGTTGATAAAGGAGCCTCATGTAAGAATATTTCCTCCTCTGGAGTCAGTTCATCTGCATTCAGAGATCGACTAGTTTTGACTGATAAAATGGCCGCAGCAGGAAAACAACAAGAGCTGCGGTGAGTTGTTAAAACCTCTTTTTAGTAAACTCTGAGAACTCAAACAATGTTCTCAATGCTGAGTTCATGTGTAGAGCTCCTGGAGACACTCGGAGCAAAGTCTCATGTTGTGTCTACTTAGTGGTTATAAAATAGTGATTTTTTTTATGCGATCATAGTAGACTAAAGTTAAAAGTTAAAAAACTAAAGTGTGACTCACGTACATTCACAAAAAGACTCGAGGTTGCATTTTGGCGAGATTTATGCTTTAAATCTAATTCAAGTCACAGAACCTAAACTACCAACAACAACAACCTAAATCCCAGACGTTCTACAGTTCTACCATTTCTGGATCTACACAGCTGATACCTCCTGGTTCTCCTCTTCTTCTTTTATTGTGACTCTCCAGATTTCTGCCGTCAGATCGACCAAATCCAAACGCAGCTACAAACATCACAACAACACAGTTACCATCTACGCTTATTAAATCCAGTTATTAGTCTGATCCCTTAACTCGACACATAACAACATAAAATGGTGATACTGCCGCTAAAATCTTTAACTTAAAGGCCAACGCGAGGCGAGAAACGGAGAATAAGTTGAGACGCGTGTTCTGCGCTGCCAATAAACCAACGTGCAATACATCAGATATCTTTGAGAGCGGTCGTCTATTTCGACAACGTTTCATTTCAGGGATTGTTCGGGTGCCTCCGGATGTTCCTCTTTTCTCCCGGATGTCCGTCTCCTTCCTCTGTCTCTGTGCTGGCGTTCTAACCTCCGGCTGATTTGTGAGGACTCTGGTTAACTGCTCCTCAGATCTCTGCAGGGTAAATCCAGACAGCTAGCTAGACTATCTGTCCAATCTGAG
>CM042447.1:417181-439681 GCA_023631565.1 Gymnocephalus cernua | reverse complement strand
TTCAAGAGAGCTTTATGTTGTAATTATGGTCTGTAGTGAAAACGGAGTGATGAACAGTTCATTAGGGGCATGTTAGCGCTGCTGCGATCCGCGCTGTAACTGAGATTATTGTTATGAAGGGTCTCTGCAGCCTAAACCGTGCACGGGGGGGTGGTTTCAGGTCCAGAACCAGAACCCTGCAGGGACCACCGACACAAACATTGACACACTTCTGCCACTAGGTGGTGCTGTAACAAAACAAATGTGTTTTGACCTATAACTCCCATAGAAACCTCAGATCCATGCGGTCCCTTAATGGAGCCGCATCACATGACGTAGGCCGCCGCCATTTCTGCGATAATCGCAAAACCTACTGTTTCGAACTCCTCCGATGTGCGTCCGATCTACACGAGACTTGGCACGTAGCATCTCCAGATCACCTGACCAAAAATTATCAAAAACAATTCTCAGCTCAAAGTTGCGTAAATTACGATCAAACACAGTTTTAGCTAGAGACCAAACACATATCATATATATATATATATATATATATATATATATATATATATATATATATATATATATATATATATATATATGGCATATCTTGGCCACAGCAAATGTTATCAATATGAAACTCATGGTTCTTGTTTGCCATGCCACTCCGAGGTTCTGTACCAAATTTTGCGAAGATCGCCAATTAGAGAGCGCTGTGATCAACGTAGACGCGTTTTGGCCGATAACTCAATGAATGGGAAAGCAGCTCACGCGTCGCCATAGTTTCTCTTAGTTAAAACAGACAGACAGACAGACAGACAGACAGACAGACAGACAGACAGACAGACAGAGAGACAGGCAGACCTGCAGGGGGCGCTGTGTCTCTGAGCAGCTGGTAGAACTGGCTGAGGTACATCACCACAGAGAGAGAGTCGGACCACATCTCGTCCGCCGTCATCACGGGACGGATCCCAAAGTAACGCTCAGACACGTCCAACGCCAGGCGAGTGTTAGCGTCCACGGAGGATTCGTCCAGAGAGTCAAAGTCTCTGAGGACAGACAGACAGACAGGCAGGCAGACAGACAGACAGACAGACAGACAGACAGGCAGAGAGACAGGCAGAGAGACAGACAGACAGGCAGACAGACAGACAGACAGACAGAGAGACAGACAGACAGGCAGACAGACAAACAGGCAGACAGAGAGACAGACAGACAGAGAGACAGACAGACAGACAGACAGACAGACAGACAGAGAGACAGACAGACAGAGAGACAGAGAGACAGACAGAGAGACAGACAGACAGACAGACAGACAGAGAGACAGACAGACAGACAGACAGGCAGACAGACAGACAGAGAGACAGACAGACAGACAGACAGACAGACAGGCAGACAGACAGACAGACAGAGAGACAGACAGACAGACAGACAGACAGACAGGCAGACAGACAGACAGAGAGACAGACAGACAGACAGACAGACAGACAGACAGGCAGACAGAGAGACAGACAGACAGGCAGACAGAGAGACAGACAGACAGACAGACAGAGAGACAGACAGACAGACAGGCAGACAGAGAGACAGACAGACAGACAGACAGAGAGACAGAGAGACAGACAGGCAGACAGAGAGACAGACAGACAGACAGACAGACAGGCAGACAGAGAGACAGACAGACAGACAGACAGAGAGACAGACAGACAGACAGACAGGCAGACAGAGAGACAGACAGACAGAGAGACAGACAGACAGGCAGACAGACAGGCAGACAGAGAGACAGACAGACAGACAGACAGACAGACAGGCAGACAGACAGACAGACGTATTAAGATGGAGAGTTTTTTTCTCCTCATGATACTTTCTTTATTTAGAGGGTAACTTTGTTTCATTCACCCTGGACTCCATGTCTGAGTGTCTGATGAGAACAACAATCTGTGAAACTGGTCCAGTATGAAACCAGAACCAGCTGTAATGTAACCCTACAGGACTAATGTTCAGCAGCAGTTAGTCCACTAAAAGTTCTGTTGTTGCTGCTGACAGACTCAGATTATTATTCTAAGAGTCTGACAACATTATGGAGATTGTTGGGTCCAGGTTGAAAACATAACAGTAATGTTTGTTACATGAGATCCGGTCTGTGTCGGTGAATCAGGGCGCAGAGAGCGAGCCCACTCTTCCAGGAAGTCGTCAGGTCGTTAACGGCTACGCCACGGTAACCACGGGTCTGCTCCTGACACCAGGTCAGCAGCTGATTGGACCGAGAGAGAGAGCCTATCAGAGAGAAGGAGGACAGGCGGCCAATCACATCACAGCTCATCCACAGAGTAATAACTGTTGTCTTAATACATCCATGGTAATAACTCAGTAGCCATGGTGACTCACTGTGGGGGGGCGGCAGGCGGACGATGTCACCGCAGGCTGTGTTTAGCCTCGCCCCCTCCCCTGTGTCCACCAGGTGTCTCACCTGAAACACAGAGAATGGTATTTATATTATTATTGTTTTTGTATTGTGTGTGTGTGTGTGTGTGTGTGTGTGTGTGTGTGTGTGTGTGTGTGTGTGTGTGTGTGTGTGTGTGTGTGTGTGTGTATATATATGTGTGTGTATGTGTGTGTGTGTTACCTGGTCAGGTGTGGTCAGCAGCAGCTTGGTGTTCAGGTATCTGGTCGTCGGGTCGACTGTAAACAGACTAAAGTTCTTCTGGAGATTCTCTGGAGTCGTCTGAGGGAGGAGACGGTACAGACTCTCTCTGAGGGGGGAGACAGACAGGTTAGAGAGACAGACAGACAGGTTAGAGAGACAGACAGGTTAGTAGTACAGGTGTATATGAATAGATATGTTAGTAGTACAGGTGTATATAAATAGATATGTTAGTAGTACAGGTGTATATAAATAGATATGTTGGTAGTACAGGTGTATATAAATAGATCTGTTGGTAGTACAGGTGTATATAAATAGATATGTTAGTAGTACAGGTGTATATAAATAGATATGTTGGTAGCACAGGTGTATATAAATACATATGGTAGTAGTACAAGTGTATATAAATAGATATGTTGGTGGTATAGGTGTATATAAATAAATATGTTAGTAGTACAGGTGTATATAAATAGATATGTTAGTAGTACAGGTGTATACAAATAGATATGTTAGTATAACCCCAAATCAGAAAAAGTTGGGACAGTATGGAAAACACAAATAAAAAAAGAAAGTAATGTACTTTGACTTGTATTTCATTGCAGACAATACAACAGCACATCATTTAATGTGTTCCTCGTGATTTTTATTGTTTTTGTTTCAAAAAAACAAAATTCCTATTTTGGTTCTTGCAACACATTTCAAAAAAAGTTGGAACAGTAAAGCATTTACCACTTTGTAATGTTGCCATTCCTTTTCACAACACTTAAAAGACGTTTAGGGACTGAAGACACCAAGTGATGAAGTGTTTCAGGTGTAATTTTGTCCCATTCTTGCTGCAAACAAGTCTTAAGGTGGGCAACAGTACGGGGTCTTCGTTGTCGCATTTTGCGCTTCAAAATGCGCCACACATTCTCTATTGGAGACAGGTCGGGACTGCAGGCAGGCCAGTCAAGTACCCGTATCCTCTTCCTCCGCAGCCAGGACTTTGTAATGTGTGCAGAATGTGGTTTTGCATTATCTTGTTGAAATATGCATGGACATCCCTGGAAAAGATGTCTTCTTGAAGGCAGCATATTGTGCTCCAAAATCTCTGTGTACTTTTCAGCATTAATGGTGCCATCACAGAATTGCAAGTTACCTTTGCCAAGGGCACTGACACAACCCCATACCATGACAGACCCTGGCTTTTGGACGTGTTGCTGGTAACAGTCTGGATGATCCTTTTCTTCTTTGGTCCGGAGCACACAGCGTCCATTTCTCCCAAAAAATACCTGAAATACTGATTAATCTGACCACAGTACACGTTTCCACTGTGTGATGGTCCTTCCCAGATGCCTCCGAGCCCAGAGAAGTCGACGGCGCTTCTGGACACTGTTAACATAGGGCTTCCTTTTGGCACAGTACAGTTTTAACTGGCATTTGTGGCTGTAACTACGTATTGTGGTACTTGACAAACATTTGCCAAAGTAGTCCTGAGCCCATGTGGTGATATCGCTTATAGATGAATGACGATTCTTGATGCAGTGCCGCCTGAGGGATCGGAGATCATCTCACGTATTTGTTGGCAAACTGGTGATCCTCGGCCCATCTTTGCTCCTAAAGGACTAGACCTTTCTTGGATGCTGCTTTTGTACCAAATCATAATTACAATCACCTGTTGACATCACCTGTTTCAAATCACATCATTATTTAACCAATTTACCTGATTACTAGCCCTAAATTGCTCCTGTCCCAACCTTTTTTGGAATGTGTTGCAGGTCTGAATGACAGGAAAGGATGTATATTTACAAATGAAATTAAGTTGACCAGACAAAACATGAAATATTTTGTGTTCACATTGTCTGCAATGAAATACAAGTCAAAGTACATTTAGAAATCACTACTTTCTTTTTTTATTTGTGTTTTTCATACTGTCCCAACATTTTCTGATTTGAGGTTGTAGTACAGGTGTACCTGTCTGCCAGGACGTCCAGTGGAGCGGCTCCCTGACTCCATCGTCTGATCATCCAGGCTGAATCCAACGCTGCCAGAAACCCTCGAGCTATTCCTGTTCCCATTGGCCAGAAGGGCTGAGAGACGGACAGGCAGACAGACAGGCAGACAGACAGGCAGACAGACAGGCAGACAGACAGACAGACAGACAGAGAGACAGACAGGCAGACAGACAGACAGGCAGACAGACAGTCTCTATTATTGATTAAAAAAATATTGTTTTACTAAATTTAAAAATCTCAGCGTATCCAGGTGTGATTTAATGTCAGACAGACATGTCTGTCTGTCTGTCTGTCTGTAACATTGCTAGGTACCAGATTACCCACGATGCATCAGCCCCAGATTACCCATGATGCATCAGCCTCACCTCCAGCAGGCTGTCCCCCACCAGTGTGACCAGCAGCTGGTGTCCGTGGCGCTGGCGCACCGCAGCGGCGTTCTCCGAGGCGTACATGCTGGTGAAGTCGAACATGGCGACGTCCGGCTGGCCGCGATGGTTCAAAGCGAAGTCCAGAGACGGCAGCTGATGATTGGTCGAGAAGTCGGCGGCCTCGCGGGCGTATGCCTGCAATGCATTCTGGTCCACGTTGGCCCTGGAGAGAAGCAGCGCCGTATCTGCAAAGTCCTACCAGAGGAAGACATTTAAAAAAACGTGAGAAAAAAAACGTGAGGGGAAAAAACATGACAACAAAAACTGACAAAAAATGTGAGGAAAATTTTAAATAAAACGTGAGAAAAATAAAAACGTAAAAAAAAAAGCTCTGTGTTCCAGGTGTGTTTACCTGTTTAATAACTCTGTGTTCCAGGTGTGTTTACCTGTTTAATAACTCTTTGTTCCAGGTGTGTTTACCTGTTTAATAACTCTATGTTCCAGGTGTTTTTACCTGTTTAATAACTCTATGTTCCAGGTGTGTTTACCTGTTTAATAACTCTGTGTTCCAGGTGTGTTTACCTGTTTAATAACTCTGTGTTCCAGGTGTTTTTACCTGTTTAATAACTCTATGTTCCAGGTGTTTTTACCTGTTTAACAACTCTATGTTCCAGGTGTGTTTACCTGTTTAATAACTCTATGTTCCAGGTGTTTTTACCTGTTTAATAACTCTATGTTCCAGGTGTTTTTACCTGTTTAACAACTCTATGTTCCAGGTGTTTTTACCTGTTTAATAACTCTATGTTCCAGGTGTGTTTACCTGTTTAATAACTCTGTGTTCCAGGTGTGTTTACCTGTTTAATAACTCTTTGTTCCAGGTGTGTTTACCTGTTTAATAACTCTATGTTCCAGGTGTTTTTACCTGTTTAATAACTCTATGTTCCAGGTGTGTTTACCTGTTTAATAACTCTGTGTTCCAGGTGTGTTTACCTGTTTAATAACTCTGTGTTCCAGGTGTTTTTACCTGTTTAATAACTCTATGTTCCAGGTGTTTTTACCTGTTTAATAACTCTGTGTTCCAGGTGTTTTTACCTGTTTAATAACTCTATGTTCCAGGTGTTTTTACCTGTTTAATAACTCTATGTTCCAGGTGTGTTTACCTGTTTAATAACTCTGTGTTCCAGGTGTGTTTACCTGTTTAATAACTCTTTGTTCCAGGTGTGTTTACCTGTTTAATAACTCTGTGTTCCAGGTGTGTTTACCTGTTTAATAACTCTTTTCTGCAGCAGACTCTGTTTCTTTGCCGTCATCACAAAGTAGTGCGTGTCGTCTTTGTAGTAAACGATGTTCTCCAGATCGATCCCTGAAACATCACAACATAATTTAATTTAACACTTTATCAACAGAAAGTCAAATTCAAATACGTCAAATACGACAAAATACGCCAAATACGTCAAAATAGGTAAAATACGTCAAAATACGCCAAATACGTCAAAATACGCCAAATACGTCAACAGTGCTGAGACGTTTAACCTCCTGTTGTTCTCGGGTCTAATTTGACCCATTTTCAGATATTTGGGTTTCTCTCAACGCTCTTCACAAGTCCAATACATTATCAGTTCACTACTTTCATTGAATTTGGGTATTTTATTCAAATATAAAGCATTTGGAGAAAATAATGACAAAAAAACGTTGCAAACAGTAACAAAAATGTCGGTAAATACCTTCAAAAATAACAAAAACGTCAAAAAATACTACTAAATCTACAAAATCATCAGAAAAAGTGACAAAGAACTCGAGGAAATGAAAACAGCGGAGAAATCGACTAGAACAACAAAATGTTGAAAGAATTTTTTTAATTAAAATGTTGAAAATTGCAAGTTGGTCGCCTCCCGGTGGACGGGAAGACACGGCGGTTAAACAGCCAGATGCGGCAGACGATTAATGAACCAGATGTTTGTACCCGTTTCCTGCCGAAGGTCCTGGAAGAACCGCTGGTTGAAGATGAAAGCGACTCCGCTGATTTCCTCCACTTTGGCCTCGGCCGTCGTGTTTCTGTTTTTAAAGTTGGCGGTGACGGCGATGGCCAGTTTCCCTCGGAACTCTTTACGCCGGAAACCTGCCGACAGTCAAACCGTCAGATTAACTGAAGTTTAGTTTAGGCTACAACCCGCCGCTACGTTACCCCTCTCATTCCCCCTCTCATTCCCCCTGCTCTGGTGTTTCCCCCTCTCATTCCCCCTGCTCTGGTGTTTCCGAGCCCCTAAACCGGAGACCTTTGGCAACACAGACGCCAACGTGTCTCCTCCTGATTGGGTCTCATCGGTCACGACGTCTCGTTCTCTGAGACTAAGGCTACTAACGTTACCATGGTAACTACCAGCAGGGGGAGGAGTCTCCACGCTGCTTCCTGTTTATGTCCAGTATACCAGAATGTTACCATGGTAATAGGAGGTGTGGGCGTGTTAATTTAAACAGAGATTAGTTCTTCTTCTACTGGAGATAAAAACACTCGGTGCAACGAGGTCACTTTGGGCTCGAAACTCAAACACTGAAAAACCAGAACGCAGCGCTGGAGATGGAGCCTTAACAGTAGCCACAGCCAAGCTGGCGCTCGCCATCGTGACTTCAAAATGGCGTAGATTTTGCCGGCGCGACAGGATTTATAGCGTGAGAGGTCGCGACAAAGCGGAAACAGGAAGTGTGAACGAGCTGGAGGGCAACGTGATGCCAGGACTCTCCGAGTGACTGCAGGTCTCTCTGGTAAACTTACTGGGTTAAGAGGAGTTCTGTTATTGTGAATGGAAGGCTTGATCCCACCAAGTAGCTCATCCAATCAGATCACAGCATTCACGTCAACGCTGCTGCCAGTTCTGCCGTTGTTTACCTTTTTCTTCTTCTTCTAGTCCGTAGTAAGAGCAACGTCGGTAGCCTTTCCTCATTAGCAACCACCAGCGCGAGTATAAACAGTTACGACGCTCCCGTGACGTCACATTTACGCGCGCCAGCTGGGCTGCGGCTATTAATAAGAGCCATTACTTTACCCGGAAGTGTGTTCCTGCGTCCGTCCGCTCCGATGATGACATCAAACTCCAGCTGATTGAGAGGATGGGACTTCGGACTCACCTCCATCCTCCAGCCCACCTCTGCACGCCAAGACAAACAGGAAATCAGGCTGTTCTCAGGAAGTACTCGTACATTTAGCTGCAGGAAGTAATACACTGGAATCTGTTAAACTCTAGGGGTATACAGCGTAGTATCGCCATACTTTCTGTGGTAATCCTGTATCAAAACACGGACGCCAAGCATCAATCTTTTATTATATTAACTGCGTTGGGATGGGAATCTCAAGACCTTGCGATTAGATATTATCACAGCACTTATGTCACGATAAGATAAAATCATGCTGGTTTCTGTCATTAGTTCTGCTGCTAACGATTATTAAAATAACAGTTCTCACTGCGCCGGTGCTGATCTTCTGGCGGCTCCACCAGCTTCTTGAACTCCACGTTGACGTGGACTTCGACCCCGAGCAGCAAGGCGACCTTTAGCAGCACCAGCTGCAGCTGACGGATACCTGCGGACAGGAAACAGACGCTCCTGATTGGAGGATCTCGAAAGCATCACAGAGAAAATAAACACGTATTAGGCTACATGTGGACGCGGGCCGGGCTCGGACAGAATAATACGGCCCGATCTGCACTCTAATCAGAGCGCTGTGGGCCGCTTATGGAGGAGGTCGAGGGGGGGGGGGGGGGGGATGTTTGGATCATTAAACATCCATGTTCCCCGGGAGTGTTTTAACCCAAACCACCATCTCTTTCCTAAACTTAACTATGTTTTTGTGCCTCAACTTAACAGCGATCGCCACATAACGCTCACATTTTGTGGCCTAAACTAAACCATGATGTCAGGAAACCGCCGGCAGCTCGCGGCGCTCTGTACCCGGCTCACAGTCACCTGATCTCGGGTAACAGAACCACCAACTACCGCTGATACGACGGACCTCTGGAGCGGCGAAACACAGCTTACAACGGCAGCCGGCGGTCTTGTTGTTTTGTAGGGTATCATAGGCTGGCGTGCTATCATACGGACGCGTTCATGAGAACACGTTGGTTGAGGCAACGAATGCTATTACGTGCCGAGAGATACAATTTGTTCCCACGTTTTCTTTAAAGGTCCTATACGGTCAGACTTACATCTGTACCGTTAATAGTGTCTACCGCCTGTGTGCGGGTCTTACTGGTGTTCTTATTGGTCCAAACTGAAGTCCCACCTCTTCACACCGGCTGTCAATCATGTTGTCGATGTTTTTGTTATTATTATTGCAGCCCTGGAATTTCAGGAATAAGTTTTCTTTGTTTCAACTTAAATGCACAGATATAGAATATAACATGAAGGATATTGAAGTGTTATTCTATAATGAAGTACAGAAGTATGTGAGAAATCATTTATCTGAATACTTGCAGACCAGATGTGTAACAGATCTCGGACTCACTGATGTGGTCGATGGAGCCGGCGCAGAACTTCCCGTAGAACTTTTTGGCGCCGAGGCCGCGCAGGTCGTGGATGGTGAAAGGCCACAGGTGGAGCACGTTGTTCCGGGAGAAGGAGTCTCGTTTCTCCAGCAGCACCACCCGCGCTCCCAGAAAGCTCAGCTCCACCGCCGTCCGCAGACCACACGGCCCCGCCCCAACGATCACACACTGGCCAATCACAGAGCAGACACACTGACACATCACAGAGGAGACACACTGGCCAATCACAGAGCAGACACACTGGCCAATCACAGAAGAGACACACTGACACATCACAGAGGAGACACACTGGCCAATCACAGAGGAGACACACTGGCCAATCACAGAGCAGACACACTGACACATCACAGAGGAGACATACTGGCCAATTACAGAGGAGACACAGTGGCCAATCACAGAGCAGACACACTGGCCAATCACAGAGCAGACACACTGGCCAATCACAGAGGAGACACACTGGCCAATCACAGCGCAGACACACTGACACATCACAGAGCAGACACATTGGCCAATCACAGAGCAGACACACTGGCCAATCACAGAGCAGACACACTGGCCCATCACAAGCTATGTTTCCATCCACTTGAATGCATCTGGCAGAATTTTAGGGGGAACTGGAGCAATCCCAGAAATGAAACGTTGTGGACATAGATTATGTCAGACGTCACGTTTACAGCTTAACTTACAGACACACTACAGTCAGACACACTACAGTCAGACACACTACAGTCAGACACAATACGGTCAGACAAACTACAGTCAGACATACTACAGTCAGACACACTACAGTCAGACACACTACAGTCAGACAAACTACAGTCAGACATACTACAGTCAGACATACTACAGTCAGACAAACTACAGTCAGACATACCACAGTCAGACACACTACAGTCAGACACACTACAGTCAGACACACTACAGTCAGACACAATACGGTCAGACACACTACAGTCAGACACACTACAGTCAGACACACTACAGTCAGACACAATACGGTCAGACAAACTACAGTCAGACAAACTACAGTCAGACATACTACAGTCAGACCCACTACAGTCAGACACACTACAGTCAGACACAATACGGTCAGACAAACTACAGTCAGACAAACTACAGTCAGACATACCACAGTCAGACACACTACAGTCAGACACACTACAGTCAGACACACTACAGTCAGACATACTACAGTCAGACACACTACAGTCAGACATACTACAGTTAGACACACTACAGTCAGACATACTAGTCAGACATACTAGTCAGACACACTACAGTCAGACACTACAGTCAGACACACTACAGTCAGACATACTAGTCAGACACACTACAGTCAGACATACCACAGTCAGACACACTACAGTCAGAAACACTACAGTACAGTCAGACACACTACAGTACAGTCAGACACACTACAGTCAGACACACTACTAGTCAGACACACTACAGTCAGACACACTACAGTCAGACATACTACAGTCAGACACACTACAGTCAGACATACTACAGTCAGCCTGAAACTGGCATGTGGATGTTTGACTTGGTAATAAAACAGAATATAGACTAAACCCACACTGTGGCTGAATCAGCGCAGCCAGAAGAACTAACTAATGACAATATAGTTCAGGTAAAGGACGTACGGTGGTGTTGCTGCAGGCTCCGCCCCTCAGGTACTCCCTCTGCGCGGCACGGCGGTCCAGTTTGGCCCACAGCGCATTGGCCCTCCAGTAGTTGAAGCGGTGTTTGATTGGTCGGTACAGCGGCCGCTCCGTGGCGCTCCGGTCCAGCTGCAGATGTTCACACAGCTGGCTGAAGGACCACAGCGCCGCCCTGCAGCTCTCTGCCGACACAAACTCGTCAAACAGCTCCTGCGCTCGGCATTCTGGGTACAGCTCGTCTCCCATGGCGACCCCGGAGGCTGCAGGGCACCATGGGAAGGGTGTCACCTGCTTATGATGTCACTGACAGACTCCAGCTTGAGAGGTTTGACTCAGGAAACTGTTTTATAAAATAAACATCATACAGTGTGATAATGATCTGCTGTCTGTCTGTCTGTCTGTGTGTGTGTGAGTGACTGTGTATGTGTGTGTGTGTGTGTGTGTGTGTGTGTGAGTGACTGTGTGTGTGTGTGGAGTTTACACAGTGACAGTGAAATAGAAACAAAGAGGTTCATACAGAACAGTTCCATCTGTACCAAGCACCAACACACACACACACACACACACACACACACACACACACACACACACACACACACACACACACACACACACACACACACACACACACACACACACACACACACACACAGACAGACACACACACACACTGAGTTCGATAGATATGTAGAAAGCCAAACACACATTTAAAACAGCAGCTCTATGACTATTGTAAGTTGTTATCGCAGAAGGAATGAAAGATTTCTTGTAAATGTTTTTTAATGAATTAAAGTCAGAGTGTACTCACGTCTCAGAGAGCTGCTCTCCATCTGCAACTGCTGACGTCTGACGTCTAAATCCCCTTTAATCACACACACACACACACACACACACACACACACACACACACACACACACACACACACACACACACACACACACACACACACACACTCTCTCTCTCTGTGTCTGTGAGTGAGACGTCAGGGGGGCGGGGCCAGTGTGCAGACAGTAATCTGTAGTCTGAGTGTGTCTGAGCTAACGAGATTAACGCGAAGAGATTAACGAGACCGTCACCACCTCACTGCCTCCTGCTCTCACACATTCAGCTATATATATATTCTACATATTCTTCTCCAGGGACCATCACCTAATCGTGGTGGAGAGGTATGTGTGTCCCTATGAACAGAGGGCTGTGTTGTCTGTGTTGTCTCCCATGGCAAAGTGGTCTCAGGTGAGGGGCCAGACGAAGAATGGTTCAAAAACCCTATGATTCAAACAGAAAGGATCAAAAGGATCTGGTGGCTTGGTTTTCCACGGAGCCCGGCTGGGCACAGCCTGAAGAAGCAATGTGGCACCTATCTCTCCATCCCATGGGCCCACCACCTGTGGGAGGAACCGCTGGGGTCGGGTGCGCTGCCACACGGGTGGCGGTGAAGGTCAGGGGCCTCGACGGACCAGACCCGGGCAGCAGAGGCTGGCTCTGGGGACATGGAATGTCACCTTGCTGTGGGGGAAGGAGCCGGAACTTGTGCGTGAGGTGGAGCGCTACCAGTTGGATCTGGTGGGGCTTACCTCTACGCACAGTCTCGGTTCTGGAACCGTACTCCTGGAGAGGGGTTGGACTCTTTTCTTCTCCGGAGTTGCCCAGGGTGTGAGGCACCAGGCGGGTGTGGGGATACTCACAAGTCCCCGGCAGAGCGCCGCAACGTTGGAGTTTACCCCGGTGGACGAGAGGGTTGCCTCCCTACGCCTGCGGGTTGTGGGGGGAAAAACTCTGACTGTTGTTTGTGCATATGCACCAAACAAGAGTTCAGAGTATTCAGCCATCTTGGAGACCTTGAATGGAGTCCTGTATGGAGCTCCGGTGGGGGACTCCATAGTTCTGCTGGGGGACTTCAACGCACATGTGGGCAATGATGGAGACACATGGAGAGGCGTGATTGGGAGGAACGGCCTCCCTGATCTAAACCAGAGTGATTGTCTGTTATTGGACTTCTGTGCTAGTCATGGATTGTCTATAACAAACACCATGTTCGAACATAGGGATGCTCATAAGTGTACTTGGTACCAGAGCACCTTAGGCCGAAGGTCAATGATCGATTTTATAATCGTTTCATCTGATCTGAGGCCGTATGTTTTGGACACTCGGGTGAAGAGAGGGGCGGAGCTGTCAACTGATCACCATCTGGTGGTGAGTTGGGTCAGGGGGTGGGGGAAGACTCTGGACAGACCTGGTAAGCCCAAACGGGTGGTGCGGGTAAATTGGGAACGTCTGGAGGAAGCTCCTGTCCGACAGACCTTCAACTCACACCTCCGGCGGAGCTTTTCGTGCATCCCTGTGGAGGCTGGGGGCATTGAACCTGAGTGGACAATGTTCAAAGTTTCCATTGCTGAAGCTGCGGCAGGGAGCTGTGGTCTAAGGGTCTTAGGTGCCTCAAGGGGCGGTAACCCTCGAACACCGTGGTGGACACCGGTGGTCAGGGAAGCCGTCCGACTGAAGAAGGAGTCTTTCCGGGATATGTTATCCCAGAGGACTCCGGAGGCAGTTGCAGGGTACCGAAGGGCCCGAAGGACTGCAGCCTCTGCCGTGAAAGAGGCAAAGCAGCGGGTGTGGGAGAAGTTCGGAGAAGACATGGAGAAGGACTTTCGGTCGGCACCAAGGCGCTTCTGG
This sequence comes from Gymnocephalus cernua, assembly GCA_023631565.1. Taxonomy (NCBI): domain Eukaryota; kingdom Metazoa; phylum Chordata; class Actinopteri; order Perciformes; family Percidae; genus Gymnocephalus; species Gymnocephalus cernua. The sequence continues at coordinate 425,829 of CM042447.1, read as the reverse complement.
AAAACCGTTCGCCACCTCAGGAGGGGGAAGCGGGGAACCATCCAAGCTGTGTACAGTAAGGATGGGACGTTGTTGACCTCAACTGAGGAGGTAATAGGGCGGTGGAAGGAGCACTTTGAGGAACTCCTAAATCCAGCTGATGCGCCCTCTTTGTTAGAGGCAGAGCTGGAAGATGACTCCACAGTGGCAAAGCCCCAGGGATTGATGAGATCCGTCCAGAAATGTCTGTCTTGGTTGACACGCCTACTCAACATTGCGTGGAAGTCTGGGACAGTGCCAAAGGAGTGGCAGACCGGGGTGGTGGTTCCCCTGTTCAAAAAGGGGGACCAGAGGGTGTGTACCAATTACAGGGGTATCACACTTCTCAGCCTCCCTGGTAAAGTCTACTCCAAGGTGCTGGAAAGGAGGGAGCACTCTCGCAAGGATCTTGGAGGGAGCTTTGGAGTTTTGTCAGGGTCCGTACACCTTTTCCAAGGTCAAATTCAAGCACTTTTCAAGCACTTTCAAGGTCCAATTTAAAGCTTTTTCCAGCACCTTACACCACCGTAAAATACATACCAATACACAGTCATAACTATTATTTGGTGGTTTAATCACATTAAAAGATATAATGCTATAAACAGCCACAATTGTGTTTCATAATAGCAGAAGGATCAGATATTTAAGCAAAACACAAGTTTTATTTTTCAAAATGTATCACTGTAGACTTTGCTATCTAACCAAACAAAATCACTCGGCTGCAGGTTCACTTCCCTAACCCTGAGTTATATCACCTTTAAAATGTTTAATCTCTTCATGGTTCATAACATAACATCCAGTAAGAGGTCTATGGGGAGCAGATGACATGCAGCTGGCTCCCAGATGATGTGATTTTCAGGCTGTAAAACTGAAGTGATTTCAAGGGATAAAAATATGAAGTGGTGCTCATATGTTTATGAACTCATGCTGAAGTTGACTAAAAAGAGGAATAAAAAAAATCATCTTTTGGAAATTGATCTTAATGCCTTAATTAAAAAAAGTTAGGAAAAATACCTTTAAGGACACCAATACAGGGGGCATGGTGAAGGGTATGTGATGATGTGTGTGTGTGTGTGTGTGTGTGTGTGTGGTGGGGGGGGGGGGGGGGGCATGGTGAAGGGTATGTGATGATGTGGGGGCAAAGGGAACTTCATCAGGATGCATAGTATCCTGGATCCATCTAATAACTGGCCTTTAATAATAAAATCTGCCTGCTCCCTCTATGGGAGTTTAACATAGGGGTGTACTGACTTATGCCCACTGTATTTTAAAGGAAGAACATTTATTTATTTAGGATACATTACTCATTCACAAAGAAAATTGATGTCCTTAAAGTTTGGATTTTTCCTCATTTTTTTTAATTAAGGCATTAAGATCAATTTCCAGAAGATAATCTTTTTATTCCTCTTTTTAGTCAATTTTAGTCAACAGGTTCATAAACTTCTGAGCACCACTGTAGGATTTGAACATATTTTACAGGCCTTGGTTTTGGGACACATTCTTGATAGACAAGGTTTGAACATCTGAGACAAGAGCAACAACAACCTGTGATTCCATTTAACCCAGAAGACTCTGACAGGCACCTGTCTGATAAATAGCCTGTATCAATTGAAATTGTTTTTTTTCATTTTTCATTGCCAAGACATATACATTTATCTACTGGAATAGAGCAGTGTAAATATTGCATAAGGCCATCCTCAACCTTACAGTAGGCTACTTGTATCGTATGACACGCCATCTGACAGGACTGTTCAGCAATCAGCGGTTGTTGCTATGCACCGGGATAACGTTTGCAGGTTTTAATTTATGGGTAGTTAACATTCAGTTACTGTGTTCACTGCATATTCCACAAATGAACGTGCAATAACAGACATGTAATAATAACATTACATCACACCAAGTACTCTCAGTCACTTAGCCTGTGAAGTCCTAGCTAGCAGTTATTAGCGTAAACAAATAGGCGCTAACGTGTACAGTCGGCTACTTCAGTTGGCTTATTGAAACTGACTTAATATGACTGGAGAGCGCAGACTCGCCCATTGTGAAAAGCTGCACGTCTTTTTTGCAGACTTTACAAGAGGCAACTCGTGGGGTTTGTCCAGCTGGGAGGAGACCTCGGGGAAGACCCAGGACTAGGTGGAGGGATTATATTTCCAACCTGGCCTGGGAACGCCTCGGGATCCCCCAGTCAGAGCTGGTTAATGTGGCTCGGGAAAGGGAAGTTTGGGGTCCCCTGCTGGAGATATATATATATATATATATATATATATATATATATATATATATATATATATACTGTGTATGTATGTCTGTAGGTATATATATATATATATATATATATATACACACACTATATATATATATATATATATACACTGTGTATGTATGTATGCAGGTATATATATATATATATATATATATACCTACATACATACATACACAGTATATATATATATATATATATATATATATATATATATATATACACACACATACACAGTATATATATGTATATATATATACACACACATACATACACAGTATATATATATATATATATATATATATATATATATATATATATATATATATACACACACACACATACACACACACACACAGTACATATATATACATATTCTGACATTTTAGACCCAAAACTAAAGTCCATTCAAATCCATTCAAACCCAGTGTTTAAATTCATAAATCCATGAATGAACTAAAAGGTAATAAAGACAGAAATAGCCGATAAAGTAATACATTTATTATCTTTACATACAAATGTAACAATTTAAAACAACAGTAACGGTTTGTTCATCAGGAAGTTTGCTGAAAGAAAGAAAGAGAATAAATACAAGTTTAGAATAAGTTTAAAATAAATTGTAAAGTTATAGTTCGACTGTTTGTTTCTCACCAGAAGAGCTCGTCCTCGAGTTTCTATCGGCAGCAGAAAGGTTCCTAGAGCGCAGATAACGCACGCTGCGGCGAACGGAGAGAGCGCCAGGATCACTGACTCGGACATCAGCACCTGAAGTACACACACAGACACACACACACACGCACACACGCACACACACACACACACAGATTGTTAAACAAGAAATGTGGTAAAAATGTTGAAAAAAAAGTGACAAAAATGTATAAAAAGTGTTAGAAAAATATATATATTTGTTATCATTGATGAATGATTATATTGCATTCTGTAATACACTGTGTATTCTGTTGAACACAAACCATACTTAATCCACACTTTGCACCAAGAGACATTTGAAGCTGGCAAATACACAAACATCTCCTCTTTGTTTTGGCCTAAATGTCATAACTTCCTGCTCCCTCCCCCCTCACGAGGGAGCCACTACAGCTGTGTCGACGCGAGCATGCACGTTCGCTCCTAGAGCTAGGGAAGTTACCATAGCAATGTATCACTTCACTGTGTGTAACTTTATTATAGTGTGTAATCCTTAAAGTTTGATACGATGCGGGCACACTTGTAACTCACGCCCATGAGCTGTGGAAGCATGTGACTTGTTGAATAAAGCACTGTGAGGGACGAGGTTCGTTTAGATTAAAGGTGGCGTCCTGTTGAGATACAAACCTCTCCCCTCGCAAGTAAAAGAAACTGCAGTATCTGTTTGTGATCTTTTTGTGCTGTGTGTTTTATTACAGTAAAGGGTTTTTAAACCTAACAATTCTTGGTCCTTCGAGAGCCGGATGTCAACATACCGACTACCTGCGGGGAGGACTGGGGACAGCTGCAGCCCGTGCACGGCCAGACAAGACGTCTGAGGAACAGCCCTTCATGGTAAATTCCATGAAGGCCAGCTCTCCTCACCCTCACCACAGGAGCGGATTGACGACATCCAGAACAAAGAACAGCACACAGAGATGCAGTAAACAGTGAGTAAATGCATCCTAGTAGAGTTGCATAGGGAAATTGATCCTGTCTATCCTTGGAAGAGTTAGACTAAATCATAAAAGAGAAATTGATTCTATCCATCCTAGCAGAGTTGGATGAGAATAATTTCATAGAAGTGTGACTGAGTGAAAGTGAGTGTGAATGCAGCGTGTTTACGTCTGAAGCAGCACAACTGAGCAGTTGACTGTTGAAGTAAGACTAAAACAAGACGCTGATTGTGATTTAGGTGACCTAAGTGAACGGACCTAAAACGATCTTTGGTTCTGGGAATTAACCCCCAGCGGCAGACCGGACTCAATTAGATTGGGCCTAGAAGCTTGTCTGCTAAGAGCCATAGATTGCTCCAGAGAGAGATTTCCGTGTCGCTAAGTCACAACAAGTTGCCATAGATAAATATGGGTAATTGTTGTTCGTGCTGTCAAAACAGCTCAGCAGAGCCAGAGGGAGACATCAAGTTAATGCTGATAAGGGACAGCACAGCAGACAAGTATTTGGGAAAGTGGATAAAGAAATATGGGTTTAAAGGAAAGATAGATGAGGCCGACTGCAGGCTACTAGTGGACAGGATAAAGTTAAGTTGCAAAAGAAAGACAGGAAGTAAGTTGAGGAAAAAACAAGCACAATTGGATATGGCACAAAAATGGTTAGGAGAAGCATTGAAAAGACAAGCAGGGAAAGGAAAAAATAAAAAAGACAAATCAAGCCCCACGTTGTTTGTTAGACCAGAGGATAATGAGACCCAAAATAAAAAACCAAGCGCTCCACCAGCAGCTGCTGCTGACACTAACGAACCCGCCGCACCAGAGCCGCAAAATGGAGCTGTGAAGGATGAGAGCGAAACTGATAAAGACAATCCTCCCCCGTATTGCCCAAATGTACCATCTGGGAAGGAGAGAAAAAATGTGTATCCACAGCTCTCTACACCAGAATCTCCAGTTCTGTCCATTCGAACCCCAGGGACCCTAAAAGCAAGAGGGTATAGAACATATAGACCTCCCAGCCGTGGTCTGATGACCCATACATACCCAAGAAGTGCTCATTCAAAAACTAGAAAAGATTGGGTATATACTCCTACAGGGACAGATAGCGAAGACGAAAAAGACATATGTCCCCTGATAGAAATGCCTAATCCAGCATTTCCTAGTGAAGATCAGGCTGAGACACGGACCATAATGGTGTATCGACCATGGTCCAAGAATGAATGTGAAGGGGCTGTGGGGATGTTGCCCCCATATAGACAAGATGTAGACGCCTTTGTTAGAGAATTCAAACAGCTCACAGCCACCTATCACCTGAACGGTGTAGAAGTCGGACAGGCACTAGTTGCCGCTTTAAAAATAGATTGGGGCAGAGTGCGCGGAACATTTAATCCGTTAGATAAGAACGCCCTGTTCAATGGGTTATTGACACCTCTGCACGAATGGGTGAGAAAGCATGATATAGATCGACCCACACAGGATGTGACTCAATTCATGACTTGGGCTCGACACGCAGAAAATGTGTTTAAAGGGAAAAATAGAAAGGGTAAGAGCCAAGGCCAAACAGACACATACTGGGCTGGGGATGAGACCGGAAGCACAGATGCATTTTTTCAAGGCAGACAAGGACAAGGTAAAGACCGAGGTAGAGGCAGAGGCAGAGGTCGAGGAAGAGGTAGGGGCAGGGGAAGATGGCAAGTTCCAGAGGGGGCAGTATGGGTGCTCTCAGGGAACGAGTATTGGACTTGTGGGGAAGAAGGGCACTGGGCAAGAAATTGCACCAAAAGCCAAAACCAGTCACAATGACAAAGACAGTCTGAGGCTAAAACTCTACCCCTCGAATCCCCGTCACAAACAAAAGAAGAAAATGTTGACGATGAAGTATTGGATTTAATGACAGTAGAGACATTGCTGATGGCCTCTGAAAGACCAGAAATAACCTTATATGTAAACGGCGTTCCAATAATATTTCTTTGTGACTCCGGTGCATGTAGAACGGTGATAAGACAACCTGTACCGAGGTGCACGCCGTCCGGTGAGCATATAAGAATAAGATCAGCTAATGGACTGGTGACAACAACACCACTAACCCGTCCAATACACTTATTGGATCCTGTGACAAAAAGGTCTGCATATTTACCAGTGGTCCTAGAACCATCATGTCCTGTAAATCTGCTAGGAAGAGATGTTATGGCACCTTTGATGTTGGCCATCGTGCCTACCTTAAGGGGCATGAAGAGGAGTAGATTGATGGAGCAAAGCAGCACCTATGTAGTGCAGGGACAGAGTGAACCTCACTACTACTGGTCTGTTGACATTCCAAACGGTCCACCATCAAACATGCCAGAAACACTCATACAAAAAGCAAAACCTATGACTGACACACTTGAGGAAACAATGGATACAGACCAGTTTCATGTTACCTTAAGATATAAAACGAGTCCAGGGCCTGATCAGATATACCAGCAGCTTGTTGATAAACTTGACTCAGACCCTGCAGATCAATTACTTTACACAGACGGAAAGGCCAGTGTAGTAGCATCAGTCACTTTAAGTAAAGAAGCTGATAAACTGCATTTTGTGCCAACTCCCCTCATGTATCTGTGATGAAAAGTCACAACAGTGAATGGAGTGAACTAGGATATCTACTCCAAAAGGGTCTGCAGGCTAAAGATTGGAAAATTGATAAAAATGGACACGACGTGAGCCAAAGCACAGGGCTAAAGACTGAAACTAGGATGGATAGTTAGAGGTCATGCTGCTACTCATTTGGAGGACAGAGAGACAAGTCCAAAATGATTAATTTTCTTAACTGAAGAAGAGGAGGAATTATTAAAAGACCTACCAGAAAAACTATGGACAAAATCCAGCACTGATGTGGGATTATTGTCCACTTGTAAACCTGTAACTATTCGTCCTAAATCAGAATATAGGCCGTGTCAACGTCAATATCAAATTACACCTGATGCTCGAGCTGGTATCAGACCAGTTATACAAGATTTATTGAAAGCAGGAGTTCTAGTTGAGAGCCCTGATTCATGCTGCAACACACCTACTTTTCCTGTGGTGCAGGATTTACAAGCAGTAAACAAGGCTGTGATTGCACGAGCTCCATGCGTACCAGATCCTCACGTGTTATTGAACGATTTAAATCCAGACGCTAAAGTTTTCACTGTTATTGATTTGAGTAATGCATTCTTTTCCATCCCAGTGGATAAAGACAGTCAGTTCTGGTTTGCGTTCACATTTGAAGGAAAAAAATACACTTACACACGCCTTCCTCAAGGTTACAGTGAGAGTCCCACAATCTTTGCTCAAGCGACAAGCAGCTGTCTAGCTGCCTTTACGCCACAAGGGAGTCAAATACTCACTTATGTTGATGACATTCTTATCGCATCAGAAAACAAAAAAAACAATGTCAAGAGGACTCTGTGGCCTTATTGAAGTTTCTAGCAGACACAGGAACTAAAGTAAACAGAGACAAACTTCAACTATGCCGAGAAACAGTCAGATACTTAGGACACTCTCTTTCAAAACATGGATGAATGATACATGCTGAGAGAAAGCCGGCTATTTTAACAGCACCGAAGCCACTGACAAAAAAAACAAATGATGTCTTTCCTAGGGTTATGCAACTATTGTCGATGTTGGCTGCCGAGTTATGCAGAAAAAACAGCTCCTTTAACTCAGCTAATATATGACCAGCCAATGGCCATGTCTGAAAGAATACAGTGGACTTTGGAAGCAGAACAAACATTTTGTAAGCTGAAACAGGAACTAGCTGGTACTACAGTGCTAGCCTTACCAGATTACAGAAAACCTTTTGTACAAACTGATTGCAAAAATGACACTCCTCTGTCTTTACAGGAAAAGGAACCAGCTGTCAGAGTCGGAGATTGGATTTTGATACGAGTCATCAAAAGAAAACATTGGCACAGCCCGCGATGGGAGGGACAATACCAAGTGTTGATCACAACACCGGCAGCAGTTAAAATAGCAGAAAGAGCGAGTTGGATTCATTTATCGCATTGTAAGAGACAATCTCATCTGGTGGACTCCACCGGCTAGTTGGGGTAGTCTGAACTACAAAGGGGGGTGGGTGTTTAGACCCCACTCGTCTCAACGTCAGTGAAGAAACCAACGCCCACTAGCTGATTAGGGGTCCAGCGGTGAGTACTTTGTACAATAACTAACGACCTGTTATTGACTCTCTTACATTGCAGATATGGCAGACCCTCGCAAACCAGAACACACTGAGGGGAAGCTATTCTGTGCAGCAGGATGCATCACCATCATCCTCCTGGTCCCACTGCTATGGTACCTCCTGCCGGAGACAGGCCCTGACTCGCAGGCCTCACCTGAGCCAACCTCTGCAGCTGCTCCGATTCGACGAAAGAGAGAGGCGTGGCGGTACAACCCTACAGATCTGAAACTAAATGACTTCTGCTGTGTGTTGGCACCTGATCCTCATGACAACATCACGATGCTGGTCGAACAAATGAAAGTGATCACTGATCATTTCAGGCCTGGAGAACATGCAGGGCAGGGATCCATATCCCTGTGGCTGGAAAGTGTTTTTGGGCCTATGGGAGCAATGATAATACAGATTCTGTTGCCACTGGTAATTGTACTGTGACTGATGATTTGTTTTTGCACTGTTCTGTTAACCTGCATGAAAGCCATGATAACTCGCTATGTTGGAGGAGCGGTGGACGGATATCTGCTCTCATTGGACG
>CM042447.1:404681-407181 GCA_023631565.1 Gymnocephalus cernua | reverse complement strand
CACACGCACGCACACACGCAGACACACAGACACACACACACACACACGCCGACACACACACACACACACACACACGCACGCACGCACGCACGCACGCAGACACACAGACACACACACACACACGCACGCACGCAGACACACAGACACACACACGCACACACACACACACGCACAAGCACACACTCACACACGCAAACACACACACACGCAGACACACACACACGCAGACACACACACACGCCGACACACACACACGCTGACACACACACACACACACACACAGACAAAGTTGGGACAGTATGAAAAACACAAATAAAAAAATAAAGTACAGATTTCTAAATGTACTTTGACTTGTATTTCATTGCAGACAATGTGAACACAAAATATTTCATGTTTTGTCTGGTCAACTTAATTTCATTTGTAAATATACATCCTTTCCTGTCATTCAGACCTGCAACACATTCCAAAAAAGGTTGGGACAGGAGCAATTTAGGGCTAGTAATCAGGTAAATTGGTTAAATAATGATGTGATTTGAAACAGGTGATGTCAACAGGTAATTGTAATTATGATTTGGTACAAAAGCAGCATCCAAGAAAGGTCTAGTCCTTTAGGAGCAAAGATGGGCCGAGGATCGCCAGTTTGCCAACAAATACGTGAGAAAATTAGTAAAATTTTTAAAAACAATGTTCCTCAAAGAAAGATAGGAAGACATTTGCTTATTTCACCTTCAACAGTGCATAACATAATTAAAAGATTCAAGGAATGAGGAGGAATTTCAGTGCGTAAAGGACAAGGGCACAAGCCTAAGCTGAACAACCGTGATCAAACCTTTGTCAAGTACCACAATACGTAGTTACATCCACAAATGCCAGTTAAAACTGTACTGTGCCAAAAGGAAGCCCTATGTTAACAGTGTCCAGAAGCGCCGTCGACTTCTCTGGGCTCGGAGGCATCTGGGAAGGACCATCACACAGTGGAAACGTGTACTGTGGTCAGATGAATCAGTATTTCAGGTATTTTTTGGGAGAAATGGACGCCGTGTGCTCCGGACCAAAGAAGAAAAGGATCATCCAGACTGTTACCAGCAACAAGTCCAAAAGCCAGGGTCTGTCATGGTATGGGGTTGTGTCAGTGCCCTTGGCAGAGGTAACTTGCACTTCTGTGATGGCACCATTAATGCTGAGAAGTACATAGAGATTTTGGAGGACAATATGCTGCCTTCAAGAAGACATCTTTTCCAGGGACGTCCATGCATATTTCAACAAGATAATGCAAAACCACATTCTGCACACATTACAAAGTCCTGGCTGCGGAGGAAGAGGATACGGGTACTTGACTGGCCTGCCTGCAGTCCCGACCTGTCTCCAATAGAGAATGTGTGGCGCATTTTGAAGTGTAAAACGCGACAACGAAGACCCCGTACTGTTGCCCACCTTAAGACTTGTTTGCAGCAAGAATGGGACAAAATTACACCTGAAACACTTCATCACTTGGTGTCTTCAGTCCCTAAACGTCTTTTAAGTGTTGTGAAAAGGAATGGCAACATTACAAAGTGGTAAATGCTTTACTGGTCCAACTTTTTTTGAAATGTGTTGCAAGAACCAAAATAGGAATTTTGTTTTTTTGAAAAAAAAAAAAAAACAATAAAAATCATGAGGAACACATTAAATTATGTGCTGTTGTATTGTCTGCAATGAAATACTAGTCAAAGTACATTTAGAAATCACTACTTTCTTTTTTTATTTGTGTTTTCCATACTGTCCCAACTTTTTCTGATTTGGGGTTGTGTATATATATACTAGCCTATGTATATAAATACTAGCCATATATGAATAACTGTGTGGTGAAGACTCACGGTGGCGCTCCCCATGATGAAGAACAGCATGATGTGAAAGCGACCGAAGCCGATTTTTTCCACAGCGTCTTCAACCGTGAACGTCTCGTCTGCTGGACACACGTTATATAATACACGTTAACTTCACTTTATACACGTTATACACGTTATATAATACACGTTAACTTCACTTTATACACGTTATACAATACACGTTAACTTCCCTTCATACACGTTAACTTCAGTTATACCATGGTCTGGGTGAATACTCGATTCTGATTGGCTGCTGGGTGTCCATAAAAAAGTGATGTGAAACTGTCTGTTTACCGTTAAATCAATAACTAAATCAATGAGCTACATTAAATCAAAAAGGAAATGTGGATCTGTTATTTCCAACTCGTCCTCTGATCACCACAGGATGGCGCTAACACACACGCTGCAGGAAGTAAGTTATACTCTGATCACCACAGGATGGCGCTAACACACACGCTGCAGGAAGTAAGTTACACTCTGATCACCACAGGATGGCGCTAACACACACGCTGCAGGAAGTAAGTTATACTCTGATCACCACAGGATGGCGCTAACCCACACGCTGCAGGAAGTAAGTTCTACTTCCCCTCTGGTCTGACTTTGTTTCACAGAGAATAACGTTATCTCACATC
>CM042447.1:372181-399681 GCA_023631565.1 Gymnocephalus cernua | reverse complement strand
GCACACACACAGACACACACACACACACACAGAGACACACACACACACACACACACACACACACACACACACACAGACACACACAGAGACACACACACACACACACACGCACACACACAGACACAGACACACAGACACACAGACACACACACACACACACAGACACAGACACACAGACACAGACACACACACAGACACACACACAGACACACATAGACACACACACAGAGACACACACACACACACACACACACACACACACACACACACACACACACACACACAGACACACACAGAGACACACACACACACACGCACGCACACACACAGACACAGACACACAGACACACACACACACACACACACACAGACACAGACACACAGACACACACACACACACACACACACAGACACAGACACACACACACACACACACACACACAGACACAGACACACACACAGATACACACACAGACACACATAGACACACACACACACACACACACACACACACACACACACACACACAGACACACACACACAGACACACACACACACACACACACACACACACACACACACACACACACACACACACACAGTGTCTGTCTGTGTGTATATATAATATAAACAGGAAGTATTTTGAGTTGAATGAGGAAATATAACTTTGGCTCCTTATCCGACATATTGATCATATTGATTTTCCTTTTGCTGTTTACTGTATTTCATATTTTATGTTATTTCCTTTGTTTTGAAATATCTTGTTGTGTAAATATGAATATCCCATCACATGTCCACCCAGAGCAGGAAAACCGCTGAAATCTGTAACGTCCCCACCTATCTACAGCTAGAGGAGACCCCCCCCCCCCCCCACCCCCACCTATCTACAGCTAGAGGAGACCCCACCTATCTACAGCTAGAGGAGACCCCCACCTATCTACAGCTAGAGGAGACCCCCCCCCCCCACCCCCACCTATCTACAGCTAGAGGAGACCCCCCCCACCCCCACCTAGCTACAGCTAGAGGAGACCCCCCCACCCCCACCTATCTACAGCTAGAGGAGACCCCCCCCCCCCCACCTATCTACAGCTAGAGGAGACCCCCCCACCCCCACCTATCTACAGCTAGAGGAGACCCCACCTACCTACAGCTAGAGGAGACCCCACCTATCTACAGCTAGAGGAGACCCCACCTATCTACAGCTAGAGGAGACCCCACCTACCTACAGCTAGAGGAGACCCCACCTATCTACAGCTAGAGGAGACCCCACCTATCTACAGCTAGAGGAGACCCCACCTACCTACAGCTAGAGGAGACCCCACCTATCTACAGCTAGGGGAGACCCCACCTATCTACAGCTAGGGGAGACCCCACCTATCTACAGCTAGGGGAGACCCCACCTATCTACAGCTAGAGGAGACCCCACCTATCTACAGCTAGAGGAGACCCCACCTATCTACAGCTAGAGGAGACCCCACCTATCTACATCTAGAGGAGACCCCACCTACCTACAGCTAGAGGAGACCCCACCTATCTACAGCTAGAGGAGACCCCACCTATCTACAGCTAGAGGAGACCCCACCTATCTACATCTAGAGGAGACCCCACCTATCTACAGCTAGAGGAGACCCCACCTATCTACAGCTAGAGGAGACCCCACCTATCTACATCTAGAGGAGACCCCACCTATCTACAGCTAGAGGAGACCCCACCTATCTACAGCTAGAGGAGACCCCACCTATCTACAGCTAGAGGAGACCCCACCTATCTACAGCTAGGGGAGACCCCACCTATCTACAGCTAGAGGAGACCCCACCTATCTACAGCTAGAGGAGACCCCATCTATCTACATCTAGAGGAGACCCCCCCCCCACCTATCTACAGCTAGAGGAGACCCCACCTATCTACAGCTAGAGGAGACCCCATCTATCTACAGCTAGAGGAGACCCCACCTATCTACAGCTAGAGGAGACCCCACCTATCTACAGCTAGAGGAGACCCCACCTATCTACAGCTAGAGGAGACCCCACCTATCTACAGCTAGAGGAGACCCCACCTATCTACAGCTAGAGGAGACCTCACCTATCTACAGCTAGAGGAGACCCCACCTATCTACAGCTAGAGGAGACCCCCACCTATCTACAGCTAGAGGAGACCCCACCTATCTACAGCTAGAGGAGACCCCCCCTATCTACAGCTAGAGGAGACCCCACCTATCTACAGCTAGAGGAGACCCCCCCCCCCCCCCCCACCTACCGTGCGATTCTCACTGAGGATCATAGATCTAGAAAACACAGAAACTGAAACTACAGAAAACATTCACACGAGAGAGTCTGATGAACTTCTCCGTTCAGGGTTTATTGTTGTAGGAGTTTCAGACACACCTCAAGGCGTTAGCACCATGTTTCCCTGGAGGCGTGGCCAGACAGGCGCTCCGCCCAATCACAGAGCGCCACAGACAGCTGTTCTGTGAGTCCGTTGAGCAGCGCTGTCACAGATAAAATATCTTCTATATATAATGTTTTCTATTCAACACCAGATCCACTGTTATATTTATACTCTAACCGTCTTCTTTACAATCAAAAATAACTTTTAGCAAACGCAAAACTAAAACATGACGTTTCATATCAGGGTTCAACGTTTAGGTTCTTCTTCTCTCGCACGCTCGGGAACGTCACGGCCGTCTCACGTGGTTCCGTTAAAAACAGAAGACTACAATTCAGACTGTTTAGTTTTATAACAAAAGGTCAAAAATATCCCCAAAAAAGTTTTAAAAAACGTTATAAACGTAGGACCCCCGACCGTAGGACCCCCACAGTAGGACCTCGACCGTAGGACCCCGACCGTAGGACCCCGACCGTAGGACCCCTAACGTAGGACCTCGACCGTAGGACCTCGACCGTAGGACCCAGACCGTAGGACCCCTAACGTAGGACCTCGACCGTAGGACCTCGACCGTAGGACCCCGACCGTAGGACCTCGACCGTAGGACCCAGACCGTAGGACCCCTAACGTAGGACCTCGACCGTAGGACCCCTAACGTAGGACCTCGACCGTAGGACCCCGACCGTAGGACCCCGACCGTAGGACCCCCACCGTAGGACCCCGACCGTAGGACCCCGACCGTAGGACCCCGACCGTAGGACCCCCACCGTAGGACCCCGACCGTAGGACCCCGACCGTAGGACCCGGACCGTAGGACCCCCACCGTAGGACCCCGACCGTAGGACCCCGACCGTAGGACCTCGACCGTAGGACCCAGACCGTAGGACCCCTAACGTAGGACCTCGACCGTAGGACCCAGACCGTAGGACCCCTAACGTAGGACCTCGACCGTAGGACCCCTAACGTAGGACCCCTAACGTAGGACCTCGACCGTAGGACCCCGACCGTAGGACCCGGACCGTAGGACCCGGACCGTAGGACCCCGACCGTAGGACCCCGACCGTAGGACCCCCACCGTAAGACCCCGACCGTAGGACCCCTAACGTAGGACCTCGACCGTAGGACCTCGACCGTAGGACCCCGACCGTAGGACCCCTAACGTAGGACCCCGACCGTAGGACCCCGACCGTAGGACCCCGACCGTAGGACCCCTAACGTAGGACCTCGACCGTAGGACCCCGACCGTAGAACCCCGACCGTAGGACCCCTAACGTAGGACCTCGACCGTAGGACCCCTAACGTAGGACCTCGACCGTAGGACCCCGACCGTAGGACCCCGACCGTAGGACCCCCACCGTAGGACCTCGACCGTAGGACCCCCACCGTAGGACCCGGACCGTAGGACCCGGACCGTAGGACCCCCACCGTAGGACCCCGACCGTAGGACCCCGACCGTAGGACCCCCACCGTAGGACCCAGACTGTAGGACCCCGACAGTAGGACCCCGACCGTTGAACCCTGACCGTAGGACCCCCACCGTAGGACCCAGACCGTTGCACCCAGACCGTAGGACCCAGACCGTTGAACCCTGTTATGATGTTGTGTTTGGATGGACGATAGTTTACATTAATCTCTCTCTGATAACTTTTATAGTTTAAACATCTTTTAGCAGCATGCTGAACATTAACACCACGAGCAGCAGCAACATGCAACAACCAGATTCACCCAGCGACCAACTTCTTCACAACACCACAGAGGAAACAGCCAATCAGCAGAAAGGGGAACCAGCCAATCAGCAGCGAGTGGGACCAGCCAATCAGCAGCGAGGAGAACTAGCCAATCAGCAGCGATGGGAACTAGCCAATCAGCAGCGAGGGGAACTAGCCAATCAGCAGCGAAGGGAACTAGCCAATCAGCAGCGATGGGAACTAGCCAATCAGCAGCGAAGGGAAGTAGCCAATCAGCAGCGAGTGGGACCAACATGATATTTGTAACAATCTACTTTTTCAAAAATGTCTATTTTCAACGTTTTTGACGCTTTTTCCGATGTTTGTGTGAAAAGGCGACAAAAGCCTAAGGAAAAGCAAAATAAATGCCGTAAATTTGCATCGCTGACGGTTCAGGCCCCCCCCCCCAACCTAAACCGGAACCAACCAGTCGGTCCTCCCTCTGTACTTAGTTAGGTTAGTTGTGTGAAATGAACATCTGTAGCTTATAGCTTTAGTTTGTGTTAGTGATGACCGGCTGGCTGTGCCCCCACCCACCCACCCACTGGTTCCCCTCTCGGCCCTGAACAGAAACATTTAACCCCCCCCTCCCCCCCATGGCGCTCTGCCTACAGACTGATGGAAGCAACACAGATGTGCAATGAAAAAACTAGATATTAAAGCGATGCGTTAGCGCCACGATACATAAACACACGCGAGCGGCTACGCTAAGCTATGCTAAGCTAATGTCTCCACAGAGAAACAAGCGGCAGCTCAAACACAAGAGGAAACAACCATCCGACAGTAGTTTGGTCTTTTTTTTCCGATCAAAATAAAAGATTTAAAGTAGACTTTCATATATATATATAAGCAATAAAAAATAAGTAACATCTCAATACTGCGATAATAACTCTGACATTAACATTGTGCTCATTGGGATCTCTTTACACATATTCATATTATTTCTTATAGATACGTATATATATCATCTTTTTTTCCTGTTTGGCGTCCCCTCGGCGGGGGAACGGACGCCGCCTCCAGCTGGGACAGTTTATGAACGGCTGATGGGAGCGTGGAAGGCAACACGTGGTGGAGACGAATGAGGCTGATGGTTAGCACCGCAGAAGGTCCAGACGGACGGCTCGCTCCAGAACTTCAGGTCAAACCGTCTGCTCCAGGAACATCCATTGCTCAGGCTACATTTACATTTCGGTGCACGAGAACGAGACGGCGTGACCGATAAGCCCCAATCAGGAGGAGAAACGTTGGCGTCCGTGTTGGCGTTGCCAAAGGTCTCCGGTTGGAGCCGTTGAGACTGAAATGTAAATGTAGTCTGAGACGGGACACATCGCTTCAGAAGTTTAAAAGGAATAATCCAACTGCTGGACTCCAGGAGGGATGAACAGGGACGGACTGATCGAAGACTTCAGGAGGGATGAACAGGGACGGACTGATCGAAGACTTCAAGAGGGATGAACAGGGACGGACTGATCGAAGACTCCAGGAGGGATGAACAGGGACGGACTGATCGAAGACTTCAGGACGGATGAACAGGGACGGACTGATCGAAGACTTCAGGACGGATGAACAGGGACGGACTGACTGATCGAAGACTCCAGGAGGGATGAACAGGGACGGACTGATCGAAGACTCCAGGAGGGATGAACAGGGACGGACTGACTGATCGAAGACTTCAGGACGGATGAACAGGGACGGACTGATCGAAGACTCCAGGAGGGATTAACAGGGACGGACTGACTGAAGACTCCAGGAGGGATGAACAGGGACGGACTGATCGAAGACTTCAGGAGGGATGAACAGGGACGGACTGATCGAAGACTCCAGGAGGGATGAACAGGGACGGACTGATCGAAGACTTCAGGAGGGATGAACAGGGACGGACTGATCGAAGACTCCAGGAGGGATGAACAGGGACGGACTGACCGAAGACTCCAGGAGGGATGAACAGGGACGGACTGATCAAAGACTCCAGGAGGGATGAACAGGGACGGACTGATCAAAGACTCCAGGACGGATGAACAGGGACGGACTGACTGAAGACTCCAGGAGGGATGAACAGGGACGGACTGACCGAAGACTCCAGGAGGGATGAACAGGGACGGACTGATCGAAGACTCCAGGAGGGATGAACAGGGACGGACTGATCAAAGACTCCAGGACGGATGAACAGGGACGGACTGACTGAAGACTCCAGGAGGGATGAACAGGGACGGACTGACCGAAGACTCCAGGAGGGATGAACAGGGACGGACTGATCGAAGACTCCAGGAGGGATGAACAGGGACGGACTGATCAAAGACTCCAGGAGGGATGAACAGGGACGGACTGATCGAAGACTCCAGGAGGGATGAACAGGGACGGACTGACTGATCGAAGACTCCAGGAGGGATGAACAGGGACGGACTGATCGAAGACTCCAGGAGGGATGAACAGGGACGGACTGATCGAAGACTTCAGGACGGATGAACAGGGACGGACTGATTTTGAAAACTGTTTTGAAAACGCCAATCACGCGTGAATAACGTGTGATGGAGGATGACGGACACACAGACGGACCCTGTAGATAACCGGAGGAGACACTGTCTCTCTTTTTGTTTTTCACACATGGAGCGAGGTACAAAGTCATTTTGGGTTTAGCGTTACAGATGTGGATCAGTTAGTGTTTGGGGGTTCTGACCCCGTGTTTCCAGGGTCTGAGAGTTATTTTGGGGGTTCTGACCCCGTGTTTCCATGGTCTGAGAGTTATTTTGGGGGTTCTGACCCCGTGTTTCCAGGGTCTGAGAGTTATTTTCGGGGGTTCTGACCCCGTGTTTCCATGGTCTGAGAGTTATTTTTGGGGGTTCTGACCCCGTGTTTCCAGGGTCTGAGAGTTATTTTGGGGGGTTCTGACCCCGTGTTTCCAGGGTCTGAGAGTTATTTTTGGGGGTTCTGACCCCGTGTTTCCAGGGTCTGAGAGTTATTTTTGGGGGTTCTGACCCCGTGTTTCCAGGGTCTGAGAGTTATTTTTGGGGGTTCTGGCCCCGTGTTTCCAGGGTCTGAGAGTTATTTTGGGGGGTTCTGATCCCGTGTTTCCAGGGTCTGAGAGTTATTTTTTGGGGTTCTGACCCCATGTTTCCAGGGTCTGAGAGTTATTTTGGGGGGTTCTGACCCCGTGTTTCCAGGGTCTGAGAGTTATTTTTGGGGGTTCTGACCCCGTGTTTCCAGGGTCTGAGAGTTATTTTTGGGGGTTCTGACCCCGTGTTTCCAGAGTCTGAGAGTTATTTTGGGGGTTCTGACCCCGTGTTTCCAGGGTCTGAGAGTTATTTTTGGGGGTTCTGACCCCGTGTTTCCAGAGTCTGAGAGTTATTTTGGGGGTTCTGACCCCGTGTTTCCAGGGTCTGAGAGTTATTTTTGGGGGTTCTGACCCCGTGTTTCCAGGGTCTGAGAGTTATTTTGGGGGTTCTGACCCCGTGTTTCCAGGGTCCGAGAGTTATTTTGGGGGTTCTGACCCCGTGTTTGCAGTTCCGAACTGGTCCAGACCAGTCTAAGGGTAGCTGGTGACAGCGACCTGTTTCTGGGCCAGGCGGCGCAGTTCCTCCCGGATGGCCTTGATGAGCGAGGCGGAGGTGTGGGCGGAGGGGGAGGCGTCCTCTGGCGGGTACTCCGGAGGCGGTGATGTCATCAGGAGGGGCGGAGCCGACGCGTCTCGCAGCGAGGAGCCGGGCATCTGGAAAACAGAGGAGGAGAACTCGGGAAACGACAGCACCTGAGGGAGAAGAGAGAGAGACAGGCAGACAGACAGACAGACAGACAGACAGACAGACAGAGAGACAGAGAGACAGACAGACAGACAGACAGACAGTCAGGCAGACAGGCAGACAGGCAGACAGACAGACAGACAGACAGGCAGACAGACAGACAGACAGACATTTTTATTCTGGATCACCGCTGAAAACTACTACTACTACAGATTCTGCGTGGTTCTGGTTCTAAGTAAACAGCTCAGTTTGGTTCTGATACTCACGCTCTCTCTGCTGGCTCCGGGTCTGGACAGGTCCTGGTCTGAGTGCTGCTGGTTCCAGCTGGAGCCGGTGGGCCCGGACACGCTGCGACCCACGCCGGGAAACGCTGCGATCTGACTGGACAAACCCATCTGGGTCAGGTGGTGCAGCTGTGCACCTGCAGGGAGACACACGGACCAGATTTAACCCAATCACAACAACCCAAAAACTCTTCCACCCTGAGACCGTGTTGGACGACATGTGTCCTCTGAACGGTGAGAAACAGCTTTGAGATATGTTGTCTCTGGTTTGGTGGGCGTGTCCCAGGTGACAGCCAATCAGCAGAGACGTGGCTGTAAACTCGTGCGTTCAGAAGCGTGCAGAACGAGGCCCTGATGTGACTCCACAGCGCTGTGAGATACAGCTGGACATAAGAGAATAAACATATGGTGACTCTACAGAATGTCATGCAAGTTCTTCACCTGTGCTTCCCCCTACAGGCCGCGGTCTGGATGAGGAGGGGGGGTCCTCGTACTGCCCCCTGCTGGAATACACCGACTCCTGCAGCGGCTCTCCGGTAGAAACAAACCCTCCGGAGCTCAGGCCCGGTCTGAAGAAAACACAATCAGTTCTGGTTCAGGCACAAACTACACACCTGGACTCCATGTCTCTGTGTCTGAGTGTCTGATGTGATCAACAACCTCTGAAACTGGTCCAGTATTAAACCAGAACCAGCTGTAATGTAACCCTACAGGACTAATGTTCAGCAGCAGTTAGTCCACTAAAAGTTCTGTTGTTGCTGCTGACAGACTCAGATTATTATTCTAAGAGTCTGACAACATTATGGGATGGATCCCTACAGAGACAGACCTTTTAGTTAAAGAGTAAGATCCTTTTAGTTTAACATGAAACAGCCCCGAAATCACCATCACCAAACTACACCAGACTCCATGTAAATAATCAGGACTTTTAGCGTGTATAGAGCCAGACTCCATGTAAATAATCACTACTTTTAGCGTGTATAGAGCCAGACTCCATGTAAATAATCAGGACTTTTATCATCGTAAAACACACTTCATTCAAAGTGGACAGAAACTAAATAAAACTACCAAAAGCCGTCTTGGTTCATCTTTCCACTGTTCCAACAATCACCACTCTGGTCTGGTTGGAATAAACCCTTAATTCACCCATTTACATGTGGAGATATGCTGGCTCTATACATGCTAAAAGTCCTGATTATTTACATGGAGTCTGGCTCTATACACGCTAAAAGTAGTGATTATTTACATGGAGTCTGGCTCTATACACGCTAAAAGTAGAGATTATTTACATGGAGTCTGGCTCTATACACGCTAAAAGTCCTGATTATTTACATGGAGTCTGGCTCTATACACGCTAAAAGTAGTGATTATTTACATGGAGTCTGGCTCTATACACGCTAAAAGTAGTGATTATTTACATGGAGTCTGGCTCTATACACGCTAAAAGTCCTGATTATTTACATGGAGTCTGGCTCTATACACGCTAAAAGTCCTGATTATTTACATGGAGTCTGGCTCTATACACGCTAAAAGTCCTGATTATTTACATGGAGTCTGGCTCTATACACGCTAAAAGTCCTGATTATTTACATGGAGTCTGGTGTAGTTTGGTGATGGTGATTTCGGGGCTGTTTCATGTTAAACTAAAAGGATCTTACTCTTTAACTAAAAGGTCTATCTCTGTAGGGATCCATCCCATAATGTTGTCAGACTCTTAGAATAATAATCTGAGTCTGTCAGCAGCAACAACAGAACTTTTAGTGGACTAACTGCTGCTGAACATCAGTCCTGTAGGGTTACATTACAGCCCGGTTCTGGTTTAATACTGGACCCGTTCCATACTTCCGTTCCCTGACCTTTGCAGCAGACCCTGGACGGAGGCGTGAGACATTCCCAGCTCTGCGTATCTCTGCAGAAAGAGGAAAAAAAGAACAAAATGAAAAGCCAACACGGATTGATGGCGGGCTGAAAATGACAAGACGACACACTCACAGCAGAGAAGGGGCTGTGAGCGGGGGCTGCTGGGTAATAGCCCGGGGGGCGGGACTGGGGGGAGGGGCCGGGCAGGGCGGGGCTTACCCCGCTCAGCCCGGCGGCGCTGCCCTGCGAGGACGGAGACACCAGGGCGAAGGCGTCGTCCAGGAGCGAGTGCATCTGCTGCCGCGCCTCCTCGATGGAGGGCTGGGGGGGCATGTAGGGGGGCGGGGCGGGGGCGGAGTCAAACACCTCGTCTGTAGGGGAGGGGCTGCCGGTGTCCGGGGGGAGGTCAGGGTCCGACTGGGAGAGACAGGAAACAGAACGGGTCAGTGCTGCAACCTCAGCTTATATCCGTAATATCATTTCTATTTTTACATTCAGCACCATGTTATGTAACAGTGCACATATATATACATACATATATATATATACATATATATATATATATATATATATATATATATATATATATATATATATATATATATATACACATATATATATATATATATATATATATATATATATATATATATATATATATATATATATATATATACACACACATAATATAGGTATTTGGTACCCTACAGCTTGCTTACACATGGGAAGGGAGAAAGGTGATAATGATATCAACCTATTTTCACTATTTCAATCATTATTATTGTCCCTTCATGCAGAACTCTGAAGCTAACTGAGCGAGGCTATGATGTATGACTTGTGTTTTATCTCTAATACTTTTATATTTTAATCGTGTACCTAAAGTCTCTGACCACCAACCAGACGGCCGACCGGCGGCAGTAAAGCCAGTCGGACTGATCAGTCTCCCCGAGTCGGTCCAAAAAGTTCCTCAGAACACACCGAAGAGACGCCGACTTGAGCGTACGTTCTGCAACGCGTGCGAGACGTAATACGTCTCCATAACAACAGGCGGCGCTAATCTGTACCGTCGCCCCAATAAATGAAAACCGGAAATGACGACCGCGTCACGTGTGTCTGGCTGCTCCCCGACCATAATGGCGGCTCGTTCAGAATACGATCTGATATGTTCACCGCAACGTGTTTCTATGGTAATGCGTAGCGTGAACTACATTTAAAAACATCACAACAACCCCTACACACTGCATGATGTCACAACAATAACAATGTGGCCACGGCACAGTACACGGACGTCCGTATGTGACAATAAGTACTTCATTTAAATATCTTTATCAAACAGACCCGCCGTGAACTGCTTAGTGAATAACATCAAATGTAGCCGACACAAATATGGCGCCAGTTGTGCCACCGGGCCGTCAAGTGTTTCAACGCATGCGTGATACGAATAGCGCAGGAAGACCGCCACGCTTTCTCCTACGTATTTATGCACACGCGCATATATTTATGCACATATCGGATCGTGCAGGCAGCACAGATCACGTACCGACAGATACTACAAACGTTGGACCCTGACCCCCCCCTGGCGTGTATGTGTTGTGTTTGCTTGTTGCTGGACCTGTAAGAACTTTTCTACTTTTCTACTTAACTTTTTTAACCTTTTAACGTTTTAAATTTTATTTTGTAATTTATTTTATTTTTAATTTTATTTTGTAATTTATTTTATTTTTAATTTTATTTTGTAATTTATTTTATTTTGTAATTTTATTTTGTAATTTTATTTTGTAATTTTTTTTATTTTTAATTTTATTTTGTAAGTGATATGTGCTTTTGTTTGTTCTCATGTGTGATTGTCGATAAATCTACCTGTGAGTACAAATAAAGTAACTTGAACTTGAACTTGTCTCACCATGTAGGCCACGTTGTTGAGTCCCGGGTATTTCCTGTAGGTGGCGCTGTGATCGGTGAGCAGCCGGTCTCTGTCGGTGTCGGGAAGACTTCCCGGGCCGGGCGGCGCCCGCCGACCCCGGGGAGAACGCCGCCCTCTGAAACACACACACAGAAAAACACTCAAATGTTGTTTTTTAGTATTAAAACAATATTTAATCACTAGTTGGTTAACCGGTCATTTGTTATCGGCTGTTTGAGCGGCGAGCTCTACCTCCTCCGGGAGTCGGATGGCGTGGGGGGGGAGTGGCCGTCGGCCTGCAGGATGCAGTCCATGTGGTCGTGGGCGGAGCTGTACAGGCGCTGCGCCACCTCGCTCTGCACCGGCCCGTCTCCGAACGCGTCCATGATGTCGTCCATGGAGGGGAACTCGCACTGGCCGCGCCGCTTGGCGCGCTGCCGCAGCTTGTTCCTGTGGTGCTCGATCTCGGACTTGTGTCGCAGCGCCACCTGCAGGGGAACATCAGGGGGAAGTAATTAAGTACATTTACTCACACTACTCTGTCAGACATCAGGGGGAAGTAACTAAGTACATTTACTCACACTACTGTCAGACATCAGGGGGAAGTAACTAAGTACATTTACTCACACTACTGTCAGACATCAGGGGGAAGTAACTAAGTACATTTACTCACACTACTCTGTCAGACATCAGGGGGAAGTAACTAAGTACATTTACTCACACTACTCTGTCTGACATCAGGGGGAAGTAACTAAGTACATTTACTCACACTCAGGGCATGAAGTTAACTTTTTTGACCACCAGCCATTGTGGCGGGTGGATTAAAAAATCCACCCGCCACAATGACTTTTTACCAGCCAGATTTATTTTTTCCTCATAAAGGTGAAAAACAGGAATTACTGTGTCTCTCTGATCCTATCCTGTCCTATTCATCGTAGCCTGTGTATTAAGGCAAAACATAATAATTTATTGAATTAATCAAATTTGAACATACAGCTAAGCCTATGTGTCAGTGGCTTGTTGATCTTTACATCGTTAGTTAATTTCCTATCCTGGTCTGGGACACACATTTATACGGTTTGAGTAGCTACTTATTGGACTTTAACTTATTGCACTTACAATAATGAGCGTAGCTGTCCTCAATTTAGGTAATTATGTACGTCTCATCTCCGTTTTTTCCTGCATTCACCGTGTGATTGTGTCCGTGTGTCCGTGTGTCCGTGTGTGTGTGTGTGTGTGTGTCGCGGGGGAAATGGAGCAACAGCCCAGGACAGGACTGAAACGGCAGCAGCTTTCAGAGTGAAACATCGCTACAGCTACATTGATGTTAAAATTTCTACCGGTTGGCAGGACGGTCTGAAATGTTTTCCACGGCCTGTCGCTGTACGTTTTGTTGGTAAATGTGAAATGTTCGAGTCGCACACGTCTTGTCTTCGTCATCAGAAACAAGGAAATGAATTTGACCCGTTCTCACTACCGATTGGTCAGTGGCTGCACGTGGGACTGCTGGGATTGTCGCGAGTAATGCAAATGCGATAGGGGGCCCCGGCTGTCAATCAATGTCTTCCAGTGATGCAGGCCCCTGATTGGTCTGGGCCCGTAAGCAACCGCGTACCCTGCTTACCAATAGTTGCGCGTCTGAATCACTCAATTCTCATTGGCTACCCGCCAATGTGGCAGGTAGATTGACAGTGTTACCCGCCAATTGCAAAATTCACCCGCATTTGGCGGGTGGGCGGGTGTTAATTTCATGCCCTGCTCACTCTACTGTCAGACATCAGGGGGAAGTAACTAAGTACATTTACTCACACTACTGTCAGACATCAGGGGGAAGTAACTAAGTACATTTACTCACACTACTCTGTCAGACATCAGGGGGAAGTAACTAAGTACATTTACTCACACTACTGTCAGACATCAGGGGGAAGTAACTAAGTACATTTACTCACACTACTCTGTCAGACATCAGGGGGAAGTAACTAAGTACATTCTTTTTCTTTTGTACATTCTCCAAGCATAGGCTACCCCTAGATATAGAACCTAACGTTGTGTCATGTTCTATATCTATGAGTTACGTTCTATATCTATGAGTTATGTTCTATATCTATGAGTTATGTTCTATATCTATGAGTTACGTTCTATATCTATGAGTTATGTTCTATATCTATGAGTTATGTTCTATATCTATGAGTTATGTTCTATATCTATGAGTTATGTTCTATATCTATGAGGCTGCTCATAGATATAGAACATAACTCTGGAGCGAAGTTGGAAACCAGAATCAGCTCTAAATCCAGTCCTAATCTAGTCCTCATCAATTATAGTAACTACATGAAAACTTCACTGTTGTTGCATGAAATATTGTTTGTGTTCATCCTACATCATCAGTTTCTATCATGTGAAACAAGAGGCCAAGCCAGCTGGTGGAGAAGCTGCAGACCATAGACAGGATACAGTGTCCTCCCCAGCAGTCAGCCCCCTCCCCCCCCCCCCCCCCCCCCTCTACTGTCAGCTCCCCAGCAGTCGCTCCCCCTGCTGTTCATAAGGTGCCTCTAACCCACCCCTTTCCTTTCAGACCCCCCCCCACCAGTCTTTGGGCCACGCCTCCTCATTTACATTGAGTGTCAAGTCCAAATGAAAAGCCAATGTTAAATCCAAATGGAAAATTTAAAAAAATATATATTTTTAATTTAGCCAAATGGAAAAAATAAAATAATAATATTTGTAATTTGATCTTGCTTCGTTTTCTCTTTGGACTATTCATTTGAATTATGAATAAATATTTCCTCCATATGATCTAAGCTCTAGTGCAGGACTGTAACTGTAACAGAGTATTTTTACAGTGTGGTGTTAGTACTGTTACTGCAGTAAAGTATCTGGATACTCCTTCCAGTGCGGCCGAGATTCTCACCTCGGTGCTGACCTTCTCGGTGAGCGTGGGGCTGAGGTGTGGCGGGCCATGCAGCGGCGGCCCGTGCAGCGGCGGCGGGCTCGGCCGCGGCTGCATGGCGATCAGCTGCACCTTGTTGGCCTGGCGACGCGTCCCGTCAGACGAGCCGCGAGACAGCCGGTCCACGTGGTCGAAGATGGAGGACGAGGAGAGAAGCTCGTCCGCGCCGCTGCCTGAGGGAACGACAGGAAGTCACAGTTATTATCGGCTAGATATTCATTTCAATTAGAAGCTCAGTCTGACGTGCAAACAATATCAATGTAGTAATATAGGCAACGCTTCGGGACTAGACTATCGTCTGGCAAACATCTTTAAAAAACTAAGACCTAGAACACAATACAGCAAAGAAGAAGACTTTTCAAGACCAGCAGAAAGCCTGAAAAAGTATGAACTCAGAAGTAAACGTTATCGTGACCGATCAGCCTCGAAACGTTAAGCACGGTCATTGATAAGCAGTCAGCGTATTATTTTCCTGTATGCACCACATAGACTAGCCTCGTGAGACCGTCCTGATCTGGCGAGCTCCAGTTTTCTGCTCCAGATCAGTCTGGCATCTTGAGGCAGATAACATTTGGAGCCGCTCGCCAAACGACCGACCAATCAGCGTTGGTTTTGAGGCGGTTTAGGTGTGATGCAACGAGGAGCTGGCGAGATCAGGACGGTCTCACGAGGCTCAGCAAGCGGAAGCAACGCGTGCAGATCTGACCTGATCTAGACTCGTGTTCAGACAGCGGTAGCCCTGATTCTGTTAGCCGCTCGCTAATGCTGTTTCCTCTTGGATCCTTCTTCTGGAATATGGACCGGGAACCTGAAACGGGGCCTTTTATTCCTAAATTCTCGTCACACAAACGGCAAATATCCTTTACCGACATGTTGCTAGCTGAGCTAACGAGCTGTGCTCTGCCTGCAGCAGCAGGGGGAGCCTGGCGTCGTCGTCGCTCTGTCGGTACGTCGTACGCTTCGTTGATCTGATTGGTTGATTTGGTCCGTCTATCACCAACATAGGTGGTGATAGACGGATGGTTTATCCAATCAGATAACCAGGATTTTCGCCCCTTCCCAAACGTTCTCCAACTGAAAGTTCCCAGATGGATATGCTGAGCAGATGTGAAGCGATCCATCTGGAGTCGGGTTACACATAGACGGCCGCTGTATAAGAACACAGCTGGCGTGGCGGGGGGGCGGTAACACGCAGGACTGAAAGCCGGAGAGCAGAGGTCACTTCCTGGAGAAAGCCTTTCACTGAGGAGGGTTTTACCACATCACCGTGGAAACTGCAGTAAAGGCACGAAGGAAAACACTCTGGAGCAGTGTTTCTCAAATGGGGGTACGTGTACCCCTAGGGGTACTTTGGAGTACTAGGGGGTATGTGACATTGTTGCAAAATGCTTATGTCATGCATAGTTCCTAAAATAATTATACTATAATAATAAATGAATGAAGTGATGGATTCTAAACATTTTAGATGTTGTTGTTTAGTGAATCTATCAGGGGGTCAAAGAGGGTACAGTACTGGAAGAGGGTCCGCATCCTGTCAGCCCATGTCACGTGACCAGACGGCGGTCGTCGGCCCATGTCACGTGACCAGACGGCGGTCGTCGGCCCATGTCACGTGACCAGACGGCGGTCGTCGGCCCATGTCACGTGACCAGACGGCGGTCGTCAGCCCATGTCACGTGACCAGTCGGCGGTCGTCGGCCCATGTCACGTGACCAGACGGCGGTCGTCGGCCCATGTCACGTGACCAGACGGCGGTCGTCGGCCCATGTCACGTGACCAGACGGCGGTCGTCAGCCCATGTCACATGACCAGACGGTGGTCGTCAGCCCACGTCACGTGACCAGTCGGCGGTCGTCGGCCCATGTCACGTGACCAGACGGCGGTCGTCAGCCCATGTCACGTGACCAGACGGTGGTCGTCAGCCCATGTCACGTGACCAGTCGGTGGTCGTCGGCCCATGTCACGTGACCAGTCGGCGGTCGTCAGCCCATGTCACGTGACCAGACGGCGGTCTGCGTGTTTTCGTATGACATCATATTAACCCGTTCATGAGAAAGCGCCGTATCGATCCAAAGGTCAGAGCTGCTCGCTGCTCCGTCTACCTGCCTGATGGAACTCTGATCCTGGACGACTTTGGGAAGATTTGTGCTTCAGTTGTTGTTTAATGTTTTTACTTTGTTTGTGTACTTTGTGTTTGTGTGATTACTTCCTGGTATAGTGAAGGCTGAAGTTTATAATCTGGGACATGAGAGAGAACTAACGATGCTGATCAGAGGACACGAAGATATCAACGTACCCGTCTTGTTCCTCCCTTCAGACCAGAAGCATGAAACAAAAGAAAAGACGCACGCACGCACGCACACACACACACACACACACACACACACACACACACACACACACACACACACACACACAGCTGTTAGACATGTTTCTGTAGTTTTCTAGCAGACAGAATAAAGAGGAGAAACACAGTACAAGTCAACGGAGATGGGGTTGTGTTAAAATATTCAGCCTGGCCGATGTCTTCGTCTTGCTCTGATTACTGCCGCCATTTCACCAGCGGCGTATCGGCCTACGAGGAAACCCGATGGCGGCTGGTTAGACCTGCTTTTAAGAGGCGCAGAATTTCCCCCCCAGAATAGAGGCGCGCTCTTACTGGCAGTCTTTGGAAATACCACGGAATATATAATCAGGCGCACTTCACGCGTATCCTCCCACCTTTTTTAGTGGAACTCCCACTTCCCCCGTGACCCTCCCACGAACGCACATTGAAAGCTCAACTTGTGTCTTCTCCTCATGTGGCGGGAAATCTGCCATTTTACCCAAGTGTGCCCTGTTTGTAAACAGCCTGCATTGGTTACGTCCATCTTTGAGACCAATTAGCGCCTGGAAACAGGCGCCATCGGCTTGATAAATCTCTCCCTCTGCCTCTATGTCTGAACATTTAGATATGAAACACGTGAGGATCAGTTATATCCAAATACCTTTAAAAGGAGATAAATAGAGAAAGTGCATCAGAGTTAAAATGTCCGGGTGTCTGACCGTTTCTGGGCGTCTTCCTGTGTTTCCCCTCGCTGGGCGTGGCCACGGGCCGCGTGCTCTCTTCTGCCGACTCTCTGCCGCTCGATTGGTCGCTGCCTAACGAGTCTGCGTCTGACGGGCTGAGCCTGAGAGAGACAGGAAGACGACAGCAGAAGTTATGCTAACGTTTGGCTAACGTTCCATCAGAAGATCTGTTTTAAATGTGAGTAGAAATGTTGTTTTAATGTTTTCAGTTAATGTAACGGAGTCAAACTGCTGACCTTTCTAACAGAATATCATCTCAACATTTAAACAGCTGCCGGGTGCTCCACTCGGACAATATCTCTAACAATATCTCTTACAATATCTCTTATAATATCTCTAACAATATCTCTTACAATATCTCTTATAATATCTCTTATAATATCTCTTACAATATCTCTTACAATATCTCTTATAATATCTCTTATAATATCTCTAACAATATCTCTTATAATATCTCTTATAATATCTCTTACAATATCTCTAACAATATCTCTTATAATATCTCTTATAATATCTCTAACAATATCTCTTACAATATCTCTTATAATATCTCTTATAATATCTCTTACAATATCTCTAACAATATCTCTTATAATATCTCTAACAATATCTCTAACAATATCTCTTACAATATCTCTAACAATATCTCTAACAATATCTCTAACAATATCTCTTATAATATCTCTAACAATATCTCTAACAATATCTCTTACAATATCTCTTACAATATCTCTAACAATATCTCTTATAATATCTCTTATAATATCTCTTATAATATCTCTAACAATATCTCTAACAATATCTCTTATAATATCTCTAACAATATCTCTTATAATATCTCTTACAATATCTCTAACAATATCTCTAACAATATCTCTTACAATATCTCTAACAATATCTCTTATAATATCTCTTATAATATCTCTTATAATATCTCTAACAATATCTCTAACAATATCTCTTACAATATCTCTAACAATATCTCTTATAATATCTCTTATAATATCTCTAACAATATCTCTTATAATATCTCTTATAATATCTCTTACAATATCTCTAACAATATCTCTTATAATATCTCTTATAATATCTCTAACAATATCTCTTATAATATCTCTTATAATATCTCTAACAATATCTCTAACAATATCTCTTATAATATCTCTTATAATATCTCTAACAATATCTCTTATAATATCTCTTATAATATCTCTAACAATATCTCTTACAATATCTCTTATAATATCTCTTACAATATCTCTAACAATATCTCTTATAATATCTCTTATAATATCTCTAACAATATCTCTTATAATATCTCTTATAATATCTCTAACAATATCTCTAACAATATCTCTTATAATATCTCTAACAATATCTCTAACAATATCTCTTACAATATCTCTAACAATATCTCTTACAATATCTCTAACAATATCTCTTATATAATCTCTTATAATATCTCTTATAATATCTCTAACAATATCTCTAACAATATCTCTTATAATATCTCTAACAATATCTCTAACAATATCTCTTACAATATCTCTAACAATATCTCTAACAATATCTCTTATAATATCTCTTATAATATCTCTTATAATATCTCTAACAATATCTCTTACAATATCTCTAACAATATCTCTTATAATATCTCTTATAATATCTCTAACAATATCTCTAACAATATCTCTTATAATATCTCTTATAATATCTCTAACAATATCTCTTACAATATCTCTAACAATATCTCTTATAATATCTCTTATAATATCTCTTACAATATCTCTTATAATATCTCTTATAATATCTCTTACAATATCTCTAACAATATCTCTTATAATATCTCTTATAATATCTCTTATAATATCTCTAACAATATCTCAATATCTCTAACAATATCTCTTCACATATCTCTTATAATATCTCTTACAATATCTCTAACAATATCTCTTATAATATCTCTTATAATATCTCTTATAATATCTCTTACAATATCTCTTACAATATCTCTTAATATCTCTCATATATCTCTTATAATATCTCTACAATATCTCTTATAATATCTCTTATAATATCTCTTACAATATCTCTTACAATATCTCTTATAATATCTCTTATAATATCTCTAACAATATCTCTAACAATATCTCTTATAATATCTCTTATAATATCTCTAACAATATCTCTTACAATATCTCTAACAATATCTCTTATAATATCTCTTATAATATCTCTTACAATATCTCTTATAATATCTCTTATAATATCTCTTACAATATCTCTTACAATATCTCTTATAATATCTCTTATAATATCTCTTATAATATCTCTAACAATATCTCTAACAATATCTCTTATAATATCTCTAACAATATCTCTAACAATATCTCTTATAATATCTCTTATAATATCTCTTACAATATCTCTAACAATATCTCTAACAATATCTCTTAGAATATCTCTAACAATATCTCTTATAATATCTCTAACAATATCTCTTATAATATCTCTTATAATATCTCTTACAATATCTCTTATAATATCTCTTACAATATCTCTAACAATATCTCTAACAATATCTCTTAGAATATCTCTAACAATATCTCTTATAATATCTCTAACAATATCTCTAACAATATCTCTTAAAATATCTCTTATAATATCTCTTATAATATCTCTTACAATATCTCTTATAATATCTCTTATAATATCTCTTACAATATCTCTTACAATATCTCTTATAATATCTCTTACAATATCTCTTACAATATCTCTTATAATATCTCTAACAATATCTCTTATAATATCTCTAACAATATCTCTTAGAATATCTCTAACAATATCTCTAACAATATCTCTTACAATATCTCTTATAATATCTCTTATAATATCTCTTACAATATCTCTTATAATATCTCTTACAATATCTCTTACAATATCTCTTATAATATCTCTTATAATATCTCTTACAATATCTCTTACAATATCTCTTACAATATCTCTAACAATATCTCTTACAATATCTCTAACAATATCTCTTATAATATCTCTTATAATATCTCTTATAATATCTCTTACAATATCTCTTACAATATCTCTTATAATATCTCTTATAATATCTCTTACAATATCTCTTATAATATCACTAACAATATCTCTAACAATATCTCTTATAATATCTCTAACAATATCTCTAACAATATCTCTTACAATATCTCTTACAATATCTCTTATAATATCTCTTATAATATCTCTTACAATATCTCTTATAATATCTCTAACAATATCTCTAACAATATCTCTTATAATATCTCTTATAATATCTCTTACAATATCTCTTATAATATCTCTAACAATATCTCTAACAATATCTCTTATAATATCTCTTATAATATCTCTTACAATATCTCTAACAATATCTCTTACAATATCTCTTATAATATCTCTAACAATATCTCTTACAATATCTCTTACAATATCTCTTATAATATCTCTTATAATATCTCTTACAATATCTCTTATAATATCTCTTATAATATCTCTTACAATATCTCTTACAATATCTCTTATAATATCTCTTATAATATCTCTTACAATATCTCTAACAATATCTCTTATAATATCTCTAACAATATCTCTTACAATATCTCTTACAATATCTCTTATAATATCTCTTATAATATCTCTTACAATATCTCTTATAATATCTCTTATAATATCTCTTACAATATCTCTTACAATATCTCTTATAATATCTCTTATAATATCTCTTACAATATCTCTAACAATATCTCTTATAATATCTCTAACAATATCTCTAACAATATCTCTTACAATATCTCTAACAATATCTCTTACAATATCTCTTACAATATCTCTTATAATATCTCTTACAATATATCTTACAATATCTCTTATAATATCTCTTATAATATCTCTAACAATATCTCTTATAATATCTCTTATAATATCTCTAACAATATCTCTTACAATATCTCTTACAATATCTCTTACAATATCTCTTATAATATCTCTTATAATATCTCTAACAATATCTCTTATAATATCTCTTATAATATCTCTAACAATATCTCTTACAATATCTCTTACAATATCTCTTACAATATCTCTAACAATATCTCTTATAATATCTCTAACAATATCTCTTACAATATCTCTTACAATATCTCTTATAATATCTCTTACAATATCTCTTACAATATCTCTAACAATATCTCTTACAATATCTCTTACAATATCTCTTATAATATCTCTTACAATATCTCTTATAATATCTCTAACAATATATCTTATAATATCTCTTATAATATCTCTTACAATATCTCTTATAATATCTCTAACAATATCTCTTATAATATCTCTTATAATATCTCTAACAATATATCTTATAATATCTCTTATAATATCTCTTACAATATCTCTTATAATATCTCTAACAATATATCTTATAATATCTCTTATAATATCTCTTACAATATCTCTTACAATATCTCTAACAATATCTCTTACAATATCTCTTATAATATCTCTAACAATATATCTTATAATATCTCTTATAATATCTCTTACAATATCTCTTATAATATCTCTAACAATATCTCTTATAATATCTCTTATAATATCTCTAACAATATCTCTAACAATATCTCTTATAATATCTCTTATAATATCTCTTACAATATCTCTTACAATATATCTTATAATATCTCTAACAATATCTCTTATAATATCTCTAACAATATCTCTTATAATATCTCTTACAATATATCTTATAATATCTCTTACAATATCTCTAACAATATCTCTTATAATATCTCTTACAATATATCTTATAATATCTCTTACAATATCTCTATATACATAAAACATTGAAAAACGTGTCATAAAAAACAACTTTAAAAATGCACCAAAAACATTGAAAGAAGCGCCACAAATGTAAAAAAAAGTGTCCCGGGAAGCCGAGAGAACGTTTACGTTACTCGTTCCAGCCAGAAGAAGAAATAAAACACGTTTTGTATATATTATATATATGTACTGTATATATTTGAGAGGACATTTTGGTGTGCGTCCTACCGTCCCCGGCGGCGGCCGGAGCGCTGCGCCTTGGTGGACGAGCCTTTAGATTTGGGCGTGTTGAGGTCTGCGGCGCCGGCGTCGGGGGGCGTGGCCTCTTTGGTGGGGGCGGGGCCAGGCTCCTGGATCACCATGATGTCATCTTTACTGTGCTGACCGAGGTGAAGCTTCGCAAAGTCAAAACCTTTCACGCTTGGAGCCTGCAGCTGGAGACAAGTACTTGGATACTTTACTGCAGTCACAGTACTAATACCACACTGGATAATACTCTGTTACAGTTAGAGTACTAATACCACACTGGAGAAATACTGTTACAGTCAGAGTATTAATACCACACTGGATAATACTCGGTTACAGTCAGAATACTAATACCACACTGGATAATACTCGGTTACAGTAAGAGTACTAATACCACACTGGATAATACTCTCTTAATAATAAAAAACTAATTATATTTAAATGTTAACTGGACCTTCTGTCTGATAGTTATGTGTTATAATGGGGGGGTCTAACTGTTCAGATGCACCAATCAGGGCCGGAGGGGGTGGAGTGGGGGGGGTGTCTAACTGAATCAAGCTGAACGTTTTGATGTTTAAATGTAGTTTCTATGTTGAAAAATATGGAAGGATTTAAGGTGCAAAAAGAATAAATACTTTTCAGTGGAATAATAGAGTTGTGAATGACTTCAGCATTCACACCAATAATAATTGTAAAACTGCCATATGGGATTGGATTGGGCAGAAATTCAACCTAGGGCTTGGCGATATGGAGAAAATCATCGGCCGTTGGCCGTTGGCCGTCGTTTCTTCTAAGTGTCGACATTTTTCTAAGTGTCGGATTTTTTCTTAGTGTCGAAATTTTTCTCAATGTCAAAATTTTTGTAAGTGTCGAAATTTTTCTAAGTCTCAAAATTTTTCTAAGTCTCAAAATTGTTTTAAGTGTCGAAATTTTTCTAAGTGTCGAAATTTTTCTGTCAAAATGTTTCTAAGTGTCGAAATTTTTCTAAGTCTCGAAATTTTTCTAAGTGTCGAAATTTTTCTGTTGAAATTTTTCTGTCGAAATTTTTCTAAGTGTCGCAATTTTTCTGTCGAAATTTTTCTAAGTGTCGGAATTTTTCTAAGTGTCGAAATTTTTCTGTCAAAATTTTTCTGTCGGAATTTTTCTAAGTCTCGAAATTTTTCTAAGAGTCGAAATTTTTCTAAGTGTCGAAATTTTTCTAAGTCTCGAAATTTTTCTAAGAGTCGAAATTTTTCTGTCGAAATTTTTCTGTCGAAATTTTTCTAAGTGTCGAAATTTTTCTAAGTGTCGAAATTTTTCTAAGTGTCGAAATTTTTCTAAGTGTCGAAATTTTTCTAAGTGTCGCAATTTTTCTAAGAGTCGAAATTTTTCTAAGTGTCGCAATTTTTCTAAGAGTCGAAATTTTTCTAAGAGTCGAAATTTTTCTAAGAGTCGAAATTTTTCTGAGTGTCGAAATTTTTCTAAGTGTCGCAATTTTTCTGTCGAAATTTTTCTAAGTGTCGCAATTTTTCTAAGTGTCGAAATTTTTCTAAGTCTCGAAATTTTTCTAAGAGTCGAAATTTTTCTGTCAAAATTTTTCTAAGTGTCGCAATTTTTCTAAGTGTCGCAATTTTTCTGTCGAAATTTTTCTAAGTGTCGAAATTTTTCTAAGTGTCGAAATTTTTCTAAGTCTCGAAATTTTTCTAAGAGTCGAAATTTTTCTAAGTGTCGAAATTTTTCTAAGAGTCGAAATTTTTCTAAGTGTCGAAATTTTTCTAAGTCTCGAAATTTTTCTAAGAGTCGAAATTTTTCTAAGTCTCGAAATTTTTCTAAGTCTCGAAATTTTTCTGTCGAAATTTTTCTGTCGAAATTTTTCTGTCGAAATTTTTCTAAGTGTCGAAATTTTTCTAAGTGTCGCAATTTTTCTGTCGAAATTTTTCTAAGTCTCGAAATTTTTCTAAGAGTCGAAATTTTTCTAAGTCTCGAAATTTTTCTAAGTCTCGAAATTTTTCTGTCGAAATTTTTCTGTCGAAATTTTTCTGTCGAAATTTTTCTGTCGAAATTTTTCTGTCGAAATTTTTCTAAATGTCGAAATTTTTCTAAGTCTCGAAATTTTTCTAAGTGTCGAAATTTTTCTAAGTGTTGGATTTTTTCTAAATGTCGAAATTTTTCTAAGTCTCGAAATTTTTCTAAGTGTCGGAATTTTTCTAAGTGTCGAAATTTTTCTGTCAAAATTTTCCTAAATGTCGAAATTTTTCTAAGTCTCGAAATTTTTCTAAGTGTCGAAATTTTTCTAAGAGTCGAAATTTTTCTAAGAGTCGAAATTTTTCTAAGAGTCGAAATTTTTCTAAGTCTCGAAATTTTTCTAAGTGTCGAAATTTTTCTAAGAGTCGAAATTTTTCTAAGAGTCGAAATTTTTCTAAGAGTCGAAATTTTTCTGTCGAAATTCTTCTGTCGAAATCTTTCTGTCGAAATCTTTCTGTTGAAATCTTTCTGTCGAAATTTTTCTAAGTGTCGGAATTTTTCTAAGTCTCGAAATTTTTCTAAGTCTCGAAATTTTTCTGTTGAAATTTTTCTGTTGAAATTTTTCTGTTGAAATTTTTCTGTTGAAATTTTTCTGTTGAAATTTTTCTGTTGAAATTTTTCTGTTGAAATTTTTCTGTCAAAATTTTTCTAAGTGTCGAACTTTTTTCAAGTGTCGGATTTTTTCTAAATGTCGACATTTTTCTAAGTGTCGAAATTTTTCTAAGTGTCGAAATTTTTCTAAGTCTCGAAATTTTTCTAAGAGTCGAAATTTTTCTAAGTGTCGAAATTTTTCTAAGTCTCGAAATTTTTCTAAGAGTCGAAATTTTTCTGTGTCGAAATTTTTCTAAGTGTCGAAATTTTTCTAAGTCTCGAAATTTTTCTAAGAGTCGAAATTTTTCTAAGTGTCGAAATTTTTCTAAGAGTCGAAATTTTTCTAAATGTCAAAATTTTTCTAAGAGTCGAAATTTTTCTAAGAGTCGAAATTTTTCTAAATGTCAAAATTTTTCTAAGTCTCAAAATTTTTTGAAGTGTCAAAATTTTTCTAAGTGTTCTAAAACTAACAGTTATTAACTAACAGTTAATACACCAACAATGTTTTATTTATTCATGCCGATATAACAAACTGCGCTGAAATGCTCCTGATACAGACTGAATGAATGAATGAGGAAATGAAGAGCGCTGTGTCAGAGGGAGGAGCGTTAATTCTCTTCATTCATCCATGGGGAGGAGTCTGAGAGAAACTCGAGGTTTCTTGAAGAAAACCTGTTCCCGACCAGGTAAGGTTCACAGGCTCAGTTACCATAGTAACTGACTCTGAGGTTAAGTTACCATAGTAACTGACTCTGAGGTTAAGTTACCATAGTAACTGACTCTGAGGTTAAGTTCCCATAGTAACTGACTCTGAGGTTAAGTTACCATAGTAACTGACTCTGAGGTTAAGTTACCATAGTAACTGACTCTGAGGTTAAGTTCCCTCTCTTTCTGAAACAGAAAACCCAGAGTTCCCCTCATCTCAGGCTTAACAAACTCAGAGTTTTCACTAAACCTCCTGAAACGGACCTCTGACCTTCTGTCTCTGCTGGATGGTGCTGACGGTTATGTGTTGTTATAATAATAATAATAATAATAATAATAATAATAATAAGTGTCAACATTTTTCTGTCAAAATTTTTCTAAGTGTCGAAATTTTTCTAAGAGTCTAAATTTTTCTGTCGAAATTTTTCTGTCGAAATTTTTCTGTCGAAATTTTTCTGTCGAAATTTTTCTGTCGAAATTTTTCTGTCGAAATTTTTCTGTCGAAATTTTTCTGTCGAAATCTTTCTGTCGAAATTTTTCTAAGTGTCGGAATTTTTCTAAGTCTCGAAATTTTTCTAAGTCTCGAAATTTTTCTAAGTCTCGAAATTTTTCTAAGAGTCGAAATTTTTCTAAGTGTCGAAATTTTTCTAAGTCTCGAAATTTTTCTAAGTCTCGACATTTTTCTGTCGAAATTTTTCTGTCGAAATTTTTCTGTCGAAATTTTTCTAAATGTCGAAATTTTTCTAAGTCTCGAAATTTTTCTAAGTGTCGAAATTTTTCTAAGTGTTGGATTTTTTCTAAATGTCGACATTTTTCTAAGTGTCGGAATTTTTCTAAGTGTCAACATTTTTCTAAGTGTCAACATTTTTCTGTCAAAATTTTTCTAAATGTCGAAATTTTTCTAAGTCTCGAAATTTTTCTAAGTGTCGAAATTTTTCTAAGAGTCGAAATTTTTCTAAGAGCAGAATTTTTCTGTCGAAATCTTTCTGTCGAAATCTTTCTGTCGAAATTTTTCTAAGTGTCGGAATTTTTCTAAGTCTCGAAATTTTTCTAAGTCTCGAAATTTTTCTAAGTCTCGAAATTTTTCTAAGTCTCGAAATTTTTCTGTTGAAATTTTTCTGTTGAAATTTTTCTGTTGAAATTTTTCTGTTGAAATTTTTCTGTCAAAAT
>CM042447.1:354681-364681 GCA_023631565.1 Gymnocephalus cernua | reverse complement strand
AGGGTGGGCTGGGCGTGGGGGGGCAGGGGAGGGGGGAGGCTGGGGGACAGCAGGTCTGGAGGTCTCAGCAGGAGGTGGATCCCCTGAGCGCCGGGGTCCGAGGCCTCCGCCGAGCTGCCGCCGCTGTTACCGCGGTAACCAGAGTCTGAGGGGGGGCTGGGAGGGGGGGAGGAAGGGGGTGACGGAGACTCCCCCGTCCTGTTAAAGTCCAACACACCTGTGTGACAAAGAGAGGACGTTCACTTCATTACAACTGAGAACAGAGTCATGGTCTTTATGCTAAGCTAAGCTAAGCTAAGCTAAGCTAAGCTAAGATAAGCATTAGTCTGAACATGTGATTCTCAGAGGAAGAGATGTTGAACTGCTTATCATTAATATTGTTTAACATGAAACAGCCCTGATTTCACCAAACCCACCAGACTCCATGTAAATAATCAGGACTTTTAGCGTGTATAGAGCCAGACTCCATGTAAATAATCAGGACTTTTAGCGTGTATAGAGCCAGACTCCATGTAAATAATCACTACTTTTAGCGTGTATAGAGCCAGACTCCATGTAAATAATCACTACTTTTAGCGTGTATAGAGCCAGACTCCATGTAAATAATCACTACTTTTAGCGTGTATAGATCCAGACTCCATGTAAATAATCACTACTTTTAGCGTGTATAGAGCCAGACTCCATGTAAATAATCACTACTTTTAGCGTGTATAGAGCCAGCATATCTCCACATGTAAATGGGTGAATTAAGGGTTTATTCCAACCAGACCAGAGTGGTGATTGTTGGAACAGTGGAAAGATGAACCAAGACGGCTTTTGGTAGTTTTATTTAGTTTCTGTCCACTTTGAATGAAGTGTTGAATGATGATAAAAGTCATGGTTATTTACATGGAGTCTGGTGGGTTTGGTGATGATGGCCCTGCCTGAATCTGGTTCAGGTCCAGCCGGGGACATCCGGCCTAAATGAGTCAAATCTGGCGGATTTCCAGCGGCAACGGCAATCCCAGAAGTGGAACGGCGAGGACGTGGACTAGGCGAAGCGAGACTATGGATGCTCCGGTCTCAGCCTGGAGTATTTTGTACTGCAGTAACTATTTCAAACACTAGCTGTCAGTATTACATACTGCACCTGTAAGGTTCTCTTACCTGCAGCAGGTGAGCTTGATGTCACCATGGAAACCAGCGTGGCGGCCACCAGCAGGGTCACAGCGAGTGTCGGTCCGCAGTACGCGGAGGTTCTGGGCTCCATCCTGGTCCTGGAGCCACGGCCCGGCGGGATCACAACGTCCATCGTCCTCAAAGGGCCGGGGGTTTGATCCCGGAACAGAGAGCCGAGCGCCCGACAGGAGGACCTGAAGCACAGAGGACCCGCAGGAAGTTCATTTAATATTATATTATATTACTAATATATAATCACAACTGGGACGAGGAAAAATTCATACAGTTTATATATATATATATATATATATATATATACATACTTCCGGTACGGCAAAGGAAGGACAGTCACTGGTTACTTCATTAATGAGTTTACTGGGTTCATGGACTGAGGACGGGAGGACGACTCAGCAGAACCTGAACCAGTGGATTCAGGACTCAGCAGAATCTCAAACATCTGGATTCGGTGCCTCCCTAATATATAACTAACAAAAGCAAACATGCTAATTTAAACTGGAAGCAGCAGAACTGAGTCCACTTTAATATTTGGTTATTAATCGCAAGTTACATCGTTATCACATATCGCCCATTATTCATATGTCAGTATTTGATCCCCCCCCCCTTGATGTGTCCTGTATTAATAGTTAATGTGCTCGGGCCTCCTGCAGCTTTGTTCCGGCCCTGCTGCTTCCATCAGTCCAGGCCGCTCACACCTCCTCTGGCCTGGCACAGCACGGCACGGCACGGCACGGCACGCCACGGTCGCCTCCCACACTGGCTGACCCCATTATCGGACAGACCCCCCCCCCCCCCCTACCCGGCCTGTCTCCCCTCTCTGAGACACCGGGCAGCCCGGTCCAGTCTGCTTCCATCCCGCTCTGCAGCCACCTGGGACCACATCCGGGTCCTAATCACCCGGTCCGGCGCCGCTCTGATGATCGCGGTCTGTGAAATAAAGCGAGTGGATGCTGGTTCTGGTTCTGCTGGAGAGACAGAGAGCTGCAGCTGGAGCCGCGGGAACCGACACCGAGCCCCGGTCGGAGATTCGGATCAGACCCGCACAGCCTCACCGACACATGCACGGTTTTCATAAAGAGGAGGCCGAGCTGAGCCGTGCCGAGCCGTGTTATCATTACAGTTGGTTTTACGATCAGAGAGGAGACCTACCTGCCATCCTGGAGATGCTGTTCCGGCGCGTCACGCCTCTCTCTGCCGCGGATCCGATTCCTAGGACGGCGAGGGAATGTCCCGCCCTACTCTGCTTTTCTCTGCCTCTGATTGGCTCCCGCCCTACTCCGCTTTTCTCTGCCTCTGATTGGCTCACCTTGGTGCGCTTACTCCAACGGTTAGAGAGAGAGGGTGAGCCGATCATCTCTTAATAAGATGTTTTAAGAGTTAACCTTTAAATCCCATCCAGACAGTT
The DNA here is from genome assembly GCA_023631565.1 of Gymnocephalus cernua. NCBI lineage: Eukaryota > Metazoa > Chordata > Actinopteri > Perciformes > Percidae > Gymnocephalus > Gymnocephalus cernua. The sequence continues at coordinate 362,100 of CM042447.1, read as the reverse complement.
TATCAGATCTCTCTGGCTGCATTTCATGTTTCAGTCTCGTTTACAGTTTGGTCTCAAGAAGGTTGAAAAAAAGCATTGATTTACATTCATAAACACACATTTATTTATGGAATCTATTGAAGGAATTCAGTGTTTCCAGCTTTGTGGAAGACTAACGCTGCGTTCCAGGTGACCCGTAACTCGTGTTTTCACCACCTTCTACCCGTGAAAGTGCCCTGGAACGGCAGTGCCCGTAACTAACTACCCGTGAACTCGTACCAGATCGCTGTTCTCCCAGTTACAGTTTTTGACGTCACGCACACATAAACAACAATGGCGCCCCCTGTTGATGCCGTACAGACGCCGGTGAAATAGAAATAAATAGACATAAATATGCAACGTAAAGTAATTCCGCACATTGTAATCAAAACAATAAACACACAAGTGTGTACTACTACAGTAGTGGGGGGGGGTCCTTTCGCAAGACAATGTTAAGTTTTTCAATAAAAAAACAAACATTTTGTGTTTCTTTGAGGTACTTTTGCATCTCTTTTCTCATCATTGTGGAGCGTTATTGTCTCCATATCTGTGGAAACCCCTGGGATTGATCGATCCTAGCATGTTTGTCCCTTTAAGTATTCCTTTTCCTCCTCTTCTCCCTCACCCTCAGGATGCCTCAACCTGGCCAATCCAGCCAATGAAGGCAACGAGTACGAGCCAATCAGAGGCCGAGGAGGGCGGGACATTCCTTCACCGTCCTAGGCCTCTGCTCTGCCTCAGCCAGGAAGGAGAGGGAGGCGGAGAAGAAGTCTCTGCAGAATTAATCACACCGTCCTCCTCTTCTCTCAGCCCGCAGTCTTCTTCTTCTACACACGGCTGCACGGGGATTAAAGACCTCGGGGATCTGGACCCGACTGGTACCGGTCCCACCCAGCTCCATTGATCCAAATCTACATCAAATGACATCTTGTTCTCTTTCTCCTCACACAGAGACAGACAGAGAGAGAGAGACACAGACACAGAGAGAGAGACAGAGAGACACAGAGAGAGAGACAGAGAGAGAGAGAGAGAGAGAGAGAGAGACACAGAGAGAGAGAGAGACACAGAGAGAGAGAGAGAGAGAGAGAGAGAGAGAGAGAGAGAGACACAGAGAGAGAGAGAGACACAGAGAGAGAGAGAGACACAGAGAGAGAGAGAGAGAGAGAGACCAACAAATACTAAAGTTTGCATTAAACAGCATTGCTTACATTTAGCATGTTAGCATGCTCCAGGAGCCCTTAAAAACTCAAACAGTGTACTTCCCTTAGTGCACTAACTGAAGTACACTACATGTGACGGGGGAGTATAACTTCTGGTGTCTCAAAAAGTTAACAAATCATTTTGTATTCATCTATATTAGACGTTTATTGGCACGTACGTGTCGATATAAAATAATGAACAATGTAATCGTGATATGTCAGACGACATAAAGTCCCAATAACTGTTAAACACACAGCAATGAAAAGCTATAAAAGGTCTCGATGATGAGATAAAGTTTAAATACATGACAAGTATTTATGTTTTATAACAAAAGAATATGTAACAAACCGCTCCGATAAAATGTTTGACCCGTAAAGTCCAATAAACAAACTGAACATTAACATAAAATATATAAACTATGAAAACTAAAGAAAAGAAAAACAAAAGCAGTTACCATGCTATTATGCTATTATGCTATTATGCTAGCATGTAGCATCGGTTGGAGATGGAGCTCGGTGTCTCGGTGTCACCACGTTAAAGTCATGTGATCACTAAAACATCACGAGTCATCCTCTGAGAAACACCAACATCTCAACCAAAGGTCACGACAATCCAAAAGATATTTCAGTTACACACGCACGCACGCACACACACACACGCACGCAGACACACACACACACACACACACACACACATACACATACACACACACACACACACACACACACACACACACACACACACACACACACGCACACCCATGATAGGCGATGATCAAAGTGAAAGTTAATTTCATCGTTTTTTCCTTTAGAATCAAGATGGCGACGCTCCTCAGACGGCTGAGCGTGTTAAAGCGAGATAAAGTCCAGTCTGCTCAGAGTCAGACGGGAACGCTTCAGTTCACGGTTCCTCGCCACCTCGGCCACGGAGACGAAGCGGGGGCGACGACAAACTCTCCTCTTGGTTCTGTGTTTGAGGTTCCTCTGGTACATGTCTGCAACCAAGAAGAAGAGAAGAAGAGTTTCTCCTCCATTCATTCAGCAAATAAAACATTCAGCTCGCAAGAGTTAAATAAGTGGAGCTGAATCACGGGATCAACAAAGATGGCCGACAACAAAAAGTAATAACAACACATTAAAAAGCTGTTTTCATCTCTGTTAATCTAGCCTTGTAAACTTGGGAAGTGACCACGTACTGTGACTCCATGTGACTTGACAGGTGACAGGAAGTGGCAGCCTACCTTTGAAGCTGACGACGTAGCGTCTCTGGTCTTTGACCACGCTGACTTCAGCCGTTCGGTCCGACAGAAACGCCTCCTCCAGAGTCCGCGACGTCTCCGACGTGGTGCGCTGCCTGTCATCCTGAGGGAGGCAGACAGCCGTTAGCAGCTAACCAGTCCCTCCTGAATAACGCTGAGTGCTTTTGTGATTGTTGAGGGTATAAATCCTTGATTATGCGGCACGTTTTCTTAATAAATGTGATGGAATATTCTCTATATGATATTTATGCAGTTTTATGTGATGAAATTGCGGGAACTTGCAATAACTGCGGTTTGATGAAAAAGAGAAAACAAAGTGATTCCCCCCCAACACCGTGTTCTCACTAGGCGACATTACATCACTTCATAACGTTCCCATGGCAACAGGGGAAAATGGCTGCTCTCGTGTGAAGTAAACGCAACATTTTTCAACTTTCTGCTGAGATATATGTGACTTTTTTGCAACGAAAATGCGGGGATTATGAAATCATGCAAGCCCCGCATATTTTGCGCGAAAATCGGCAATTTTTGCGGCGAAAGTGCGGCGTATTTGAAAAAATGCGGCCCCCCGCATAAATATGCAGACTTTGGCTGATTATGCGTTGAGTTATGAGATCATATAATCACGTTTTTCTGGAGGGACTGATTAATAGCCTCTACACACGCCGACCAGACGGGGGCGACCGGCGGACCGATCAGCCTCCCGAACTGTTCAGAACACGCCGAGGAGACGAGACGTAACACGTCTCCATGACAGCAGGCGGCGCTAATCTGTGTTGTCGCCCATGAATGAAAACCGGCAGCTGATTGGACGAACGCGTCACGTGGGTCTGGCTGCTCCAGAAATTCAAAGCCAGACTGTAATGGCGACTCGTTCAGAACACGACCTCATATTTTACTAAAATAACCACGGTCCCTCCAGAAAAACGCGATTATGCAATCACAGAATTCAACGCATAATCAGCCAAAGTCTGCATGATTTCATAATCCCCGTGTTTTCATTGCAAAAAAGTCACATATATCTCAGCAGGAAGATGAAAAATGTTGCGTTTACTTCACACAAGAGCAGCCATTTTCCCCTGTTGCCATGGGAACGTTATGAAGTGATGTAATGTCGCCTAGTGAGAACACGGTGTTGGGGGGGAATCACTTTGTTTTCTCTTTTTCATCAAACTGCAGTTTTTGCAAGTTCCCGTAATTTCATCGCATAAAACAGCATAAATATCATATAGAGCATATTCCATCACGTTTATTAAGAAAACGTGCCGCATAATCAAGGATTTATACCCTCAACAATCACAAAACAACTGTGCGTTTTTCTGGAGGGACTGAAGGAGATTAACCTTTATGATGTCTGCCACGTACGACGGAGCATTAGTGCCACATCAAGGGGGACAAAAATTAAGGAGGAAGATTTTTAAATTTATTTTGCATTTCGAGAACAAAGTCGAAATGTTGAGAAAAACTTCATATTTCAAGAATCAAGTCGGCGTTTTTTTCTAGTTCACCGTGATGTGTTCCTGAGAAATCGGCCGTGCAGCTGCTGAATCTGTCTTCATCTCAGATCTTCATCAGATTTTGAGAGACTCTAGTCATGGCCATTCCACTTCCTGTTTCCTGGTTAGCTCTCCACCAATCAGATTGGTCATTTGAGCCCAATTGCCGGCAGTGCCCGCCCTCCTGACTACGCCCTACAAATCGGCCCAAATGAAGGCCGACGGCACAGAACACACCGCACAGACTCGAGTCACCGACCTCGCCAGACTGCCCCACGGCTGATTTCCGGCGTGGTCTGTGGTGGGCTAGTCTTCTCCTTCGCCGCAGCGAGAACCTAAAGGTTTGAATCTCTGGTGAATCTGCAGCGGTGTGACTCACCGGCTGCCCGTACTCCACCCAGTTCCCCCGCTCCGCCCTGTAGTACCACAGCCAATCAGTTGTCAGGACGTAGTGAGGCGGCTTCGTTACCGAGGAAACCGTGGACAGACGGCGAACCGCCTGCGAGTCCCGAGTCCACGACAGGAAGTCCACGGGCCGATCGCCGCCACTGTGAACGCAGAAAGAAAGAAAAGTTTAAGTAGAAATATTCACATTAAACAAGCTGGAATCAGAGAACCAGCTGTTCAATGTTTTAAGTACTTTTTCAAATGTTTGTAATATTTATTTATTTTTTATGTTTTTGGCGCTTTAAGTTACAGATTACTTTCATGGTGGATTATTTTCTGCATGAATGGATTAATTGTTTGGTCAGAAAATGTGTGGAAATATGCTGGCTCTATACACGCTAAAAGTAGTGCTTATTTACATGGAGTCTGGCTCTATACACGCTAAAAGTAGTGCTTATTTACATGGAGTCTGGCTCTATACACGCTAAAAGTCCTGATTATTTACATGGAGTCTGGCTCTATACACGCTAAAAGTCCTGATTATTTACATGGAGTCTGGCTCTATACACGCTAAAAGTCCTGATTATTTACATGGAGTCTGGCTCTATACACGCTAAAAGTCCTGATTATTTACATGGAGTCTGGCTCTATACACGCCAACAGTAGTGATTATTTACATGGAGTCTGGCTCTATACATGCTAAAAGTAGTGATTATTTACATGGAGTCTGGTGGGTATCGTTCAGCCGTACTGCCTCATCAACAGCAGATTATCTTAAAACCTGGACAAAGGTAAAGCTGAGGCATGACCTCTGACCTCTGTGTCTTGGACGGGTCGCAGTAATCCCGCTCGATGTCCTCCATGTGCTGCAGGTCTGTCCAGGAGACGCCATCAAACACCTCCCACAGATAGGGCAGGTGGAAGTGGATACGCCGACACCCGTCTACACACACACACACGCACGCACACACGCACGCACACAGACACACACACACACACACACACACACACACACACACACGCACAAAAGCAAGTCTATAAAAATCAGTTTGGAGAAGTGATTTAAAAATGTGTCAGCTGTGGCCGGGTTGGTTCAGTGGTAGAGCAGGCGCACATATACTGAGAGGTTTATTCTTCGACGCAGAGGTCCAGGGTTCAAATCTGACCTGTGATGATTTCCTGCATGCCCCCCCCCCCCCCCCCACACACACACACACTTTCTCACCTTGCTGTCCTGTCAAAAATTATAGGCGGAAAAGCCCAAAAAATAATAATCTTTTAAAAAAAGAAATGTGTCAGCCCGCTGATGAATACACGTCACCACAGATATGATCCTTTCTACATCTTTCATGAAGTAAGACAAACAAATGAGATCAGGGATCAGGACTCAGGGATCAGGACTCAGGGATCAGGACTCAGGACTCAGGACTCAGGGATCAGGACTCAGGGATCAGGTTCCTGGTCCTGAAGAGAGGATGATAACTCACTCTGGAACTTGCAGCTGTTTCTGATGAAGTGGAGACAGATCTCCGGCTGCTCGGCCGTCTGATCGGCAGAAGGATCAGGACATTTCTCTGGTGGACACACACACACACACACACACACACACACACACACAGTCTTCTGTTTGTGAGTTCCCTAACATGCCAATATAGATCTCTTGTATGCAGGTGTGATGCTGTTACCGGCGGTGGCGGTGGCGGTGGCGGTGGCGAGGTGGTGGATGTTCCTGTAGATGAAGGGCAGCTGGTTGATGATGTCACCGCCCAGTCCTCTCTCCTCCAGCATGCGGCGCCCGTGTGTGTCGATGGCGTGCCGGCGTTTACAGCCCAGTCCGAAGGCGCAGTCGCCCCGAACAAAGTGCTGACACAGGTGGACTTTGGTGCAGGCGTCCTGGAAGCTGCAGCCGCCGTGAGGACCGCCGCCATCGCCACGGTTATAGTGCACGCACACCTGAGACAGGAAGTAAAACACACCTGAGACAGGAAGTAAAACACACCTGAGACACGAAGTAACGCACACACCTGAGACAGGAAGTAACACACACACACACACACACACACACACACACACACACACACACACACACACACACACACACACACGCACACACACACACACCTGAGACAGGAAGTAACACACACAGATGCACCAACATGCCTGAAAACATTTCTTTTCTTGTAACTGTGACTAAACATCCCATAATAATCATTTCAATGATGTTAATTGATTAATTGCCTTCAGGAGTTCCATATGGACGGAAAGACAAAGATCTGGTAGCTCCGCCACACAGGTGACATGGTGTTAACGTTACCTCATCAACAGGTGACCCTGACATGGTTACCTCATCAACAGGTGACCCTGACGTGGTTACCTCATCAACAGGTGACCCTGACGTGGTTACCTCATCAACAGGTGACCCTGACGTGGTTACCTCATCAACAGGTGACCCTGACGTGGTTACCTCATCAACAGGTGACCCTGACGTGGTTACCTCATCAACAGGTGACCCTGACGTGGTTACCTCATCAACAGGTGACCCTGAGATGGTTACCTCATCAACAGGTGACCCTGACATGGTTACCTCATCAACAGGTGACCCTGACGTGGTTACCTCATCAACAGGTGACCCTGAGATGGTTACCTCATCAACAGGTGACCCTGACGTGGTTACCTCATCAACAGGTGACCCTGACGTGGTTACCTCATCAACAGGTGACCCTGACGTGGTTACCTCATCAACAGGTGACCCTGAGATGGTTACCTCATCAACAGGTGACCCTGACGTGGTTACCTCATCAACAGGTGACCCTGAGATGGTTACCTCATCAACAGGTGACCCTGACGTGGTTACCTCATCAACAGGTGACCCTGACGTGGTTACCTCATCAACAGGTGACCCTGACGTGGTTACCTCATCAACAGGTGACCCTGACGTGGTTACCTCATCAACAGGTGACCCTGACATGGTTACCTCATCAACAGGTGACCCTGACGTGGTTACCTCATCAACAGGTGACCCTGACGTGGTTACCTCATCAACAGGTGACCCTGAGATGG
>CM042447.1:334681-349681 GCA_023631565.1 Gymnocephalus cernua | reverse complement strand
CTGATGTTTGGTATCTTTCTGTCTCTTCAGATCCAGACCTGAACCAGCTGACTCCAGACCTGAACCAGCTGACTCCAGACCTGAACCAGCTGACTCCAGACCTGAACCAGCTCACAGCGCTGCAGGAACAAAGACCTTTCTCTGCAGAATTTGGATTCAGTAGTAGCCTACATTTCAAACTATATTTGATATACATCACGTCTGATTATTACATTTAAAACCAACAGTTTAGTGTGTGTGTGTGTGTGTGTGTGTGTGTGTGTGTGTGTGTGTGTGTGTGTGTGTGTGTGTGTGTGTGTGTGTGTGTCAGACTTGTCGGGGATTCGGTCCTTCAGTCAAGAACAGGACCTAGAGACCCGGATCATCGGGGGTCAGGAGGCCCACGCCCACTCGTGGCCCTGGCAGGTTTCTCTCCGCTACATCTCCAAGCCGGCGTGCGGCGGCGCCGTCATCGCCCCGCTGTGGGTCATCTCCGCCACTCACTGCTTCCTAAGGTCAGAGGTCACCTGCAGGGTGCTGTCACACCTGAGCAGTTTGGTCCGGTTCAACCCAGAGTTCACTAATCCCCCCCCCCCCCCCAAACACATGAAGGGAACCTTTTAAGAAATGAATGATTGTGGCCGGGTTGGCTCAGTGGGTGGAGCAGGCACACGTGTAGAGGGTTATTCCTCAACGCAGAGGTCCAGGGTTCGAGTCTGACCTGTGACCTGCATGCCCCCCCCCCCCCCCTCCCTTTTCATATCTAGCTGTCCTATCCATTAAAGGCAGAAAATGCCCCCCCAAAAAATCTTTAAAAAATATATAAATAAATAAATGTATTTGCAGTTTATTCTACGTATCATAAGTTTTACCTGCTGTCCCGTCCTTACGTCTCCACCAACACGATCAAATGAAACATGTTGCAGCTTCACCGAGGCTACGCAACTACAGGTGTGAGAGCTACAGGTGTGAGAGCTACAGGTGTGAACTACAGGTGTGAGAGCTACAGGTGTGAGAGCTACAGGTGTGAACTACAGGTGTGAAATCTTTCTGAATGTACCAGAGATGCTCACAAGTCTCTAAAGCTAAAGTCCGAGTCTTAACGTAAATGATTACATGAATGTACAACAAGTTTGTCAAGTAAAGAAACGCTTATTCATGTTTTTACAGAGATGACTTTACTTTAGGTGAGAAGGTGTGAGAGTTACAGGTGTGAGAGCTACAGGTGTGAGAGTTACAGGTGTGAGAGCTACAGGTGTGAGAGCTACAGGTGTGAGAGCTACAGGTGTGAGAACTACAGGTGTGAGAGCTACAGGTTTGAGAGCTACAGGTGTGAGAGTTACAGGTGTGAGAACTACAGGTGTGAGAGCTACAGGTTTGAGAGCTACAGGTGTGAGAGTTACAGGTGTGAGAGCTACAGGTGTGAGAGCTACAGGTGTGAGAGCTACAGGTGTGAGAACTACAGGTGTGAGAGCTACAGGTTTGAGAGCTACAGGTGTGAGAGTTACAGGTGTGAGAACTACAGGTGTGACAGTTACAGGTGTGAGAGCTACAGGTGTGAGAACTACAGGTGTGAGAGCTACAGGTGTGAGAACTACAGGTGTGAGAGTTACAGGTGTGAGAGTTACAGGTGTGAGAGTTACAGGTGTGAGAGCTACAGGTGTGAGAGTTACAGGTGTGAGAGTTACAGGTGTGAGAGCTACAGGTGTGAGAGCTACAGGTGTGAGAGTTACAGGTGTGAGAGCTAGAGTGTGTGAGAGCTACAGGTGTGAGAGCTACAGGTGTGAGAGCTACAGGTGTGAGAGCTACAGGTGTGAGAGCTACAGGTGTGAGAGTTACAGGTGTGAGAGCTACAGGTGTGAGAGCTACAGGTGTGAGAGCTACAGGTGTGAGAGCGGCCTAAGTTTAGTCTGAGATTAGTTCTACTTCCTGTCTGCAGGTACAATAAAGCTTCTTTCTGGACGGTTCTGGCAGGAAAACACGACCTGGACGACGAGAATGAACCTGGACAACAAGTCAGAAACTCTGATTATATATTCTGGATCTGATCTGACTTCCTGTTAAACTTTGTGTGTTGTTAACTGTGCGTGTTGTTAACCTTCCTGAGCAGGTAGTAGGAGTCTCTCTGATCGTGACCCATCCCGACTACGACCCCCGGACCAAAGCCAACGACGTGGCGCTGCTGAAGCTGCAGCAGCCGCTGACCTTCAACACGTTCGTCCGGCCGATCGACGTCTGGATGGCGCCGCTGCCGACGCTCCGGAGCTGCACCATCACCGGCTGGGGCTCCAGCCGAGAGAGTGAGACGGCTTGATGATGTCATAATATATATCCCATAATATCATAATATATATCCCAGACGCCCTGACAACGTCCCACGCACGCCTTTTGAAGAAACGAGCAAATGTGTTTCAGAGGGACGGGACGTCTTTTCCTCTGAAGCGTTGCGTGAATTCGTCAGCTGTTTGGGTGGAGTTAGCAACTCCTTCAGCTGCACGGCTTCCAGGAAGGCTCTGCATCCTCGCCTGTATCTCCTCGGTGATCCCTCCTCGCCTGTATCTCCTCGGTGATCCCTCCTCGCCTGTATCTCCTCGGTGATCCCTCCTCGGTGATCCCTCCTCGGTGATCCCTCCTCGCCTATATCTCCTCGGTGATCCCTCCTCGGTCCTCGGGCAGAAATAAGAGCTTCACCGAGGAGGGATGGCTCAAACAAACACAGGACTTTCCCCTAGGACGGGCGTCTTCAACGTTTTTTAAGCCAAGGACCCCTTAACCGAGAGAGACGAAGCAGGGACCCCCCACTACATGTTGTGTATAAGTAGGTTGCATAATAAGCTAGGCCTACCATAACATGTGGGCAGCCTTTTTAGTGCATAGAATATTAAGATAATAAAATATTTGTTATGATTTTATGAATCATGTTGTAATGATAAACACAGTGAATCCTCAGGATCCCCCCCCCCCCCCCCCCCCTCACAAATAGGCTGATTTATATTTGCTAATAATAATATGTTGGATTCATGTTAAGACAATTCAATTCTTTCTTTTTTTTTTACTTTAAAAAAATTAACAACAATATGGAGGCCCCCCTGCAGTGACTCTGCGGACCCCCTAGGGGCCCCGGACCCCCTGCGGACCCCCTAGGGGCCCCGGACCCCCTGTTGAAGCTGCCTGCCCTAGAAGACCGGGGTTCATGTCCCGTTAGGGAACAAACGGAGCTACGTCACGTTCTGCGTCATGTGGTAACCTGCAGGAAGTGAAGTCACGTCTGATTTGAACCCAAACCTCCATCTTTTTATCAACTTAACTCAGTAGTTCTGGTGTCTAAATCTAACCAGACTGGCACCGTTTCACAACGTTAACCACGGGTTTAAAACTGCAACCGCCACCATCTCTTTCAGTGTGTTTGGGCCTTTAGACTCGCAGATCTTCTGGATCGGGTCTAGAGAGTCTCCTCCATGTTTCTCCTTCTTCAGACGGAGCGCAAGTGAACAGACTGCAGGAAGTGAACGTCACCATCCTGCCGTCAGACATCTGTACGCAGTATTACGCCAGCCGCATCCTGCCGTCCATGTTCTGTGCCGGGAAGGCCGAAGGAGGAGTGGACGCCTGCCAGGTAACACCCAGGGAACAGGGCCGGCCCAGGGCATGGGCAGGATAGGCAAACGCTAGGGGCGCCAGCGGGCCACATGAGTAAAGAAACGTTTAAGATAAGAAATAAACAAGGTGGAAAAAGTGGCAAAGTTAGAAAAAGCAACAAAAAGTTAATTTAAGTAATTTTTTTTTAATCTATTTTGGTCCAGTTTGTGTGTGTAACACATGGTTAACTTGGTGTTTATGTCTCAGGGGGACTCTGGAGGTCCTCTGTCCTGCTTCACCGGCAGCCGGTACGAGTTGGCAGGTCTGGTGAGTTGGGGCGTCGGCTGTGGACGAGCCAGGAAACCCGGCGTGTACACCCGAGTCCAACAGCACACGCAGTGGATCGCTGACATCATGCGTACGTAACCCACAGAAACACCTGAGGGGTTACCTGCCAAACAATTACTAATGTTTGATTTCATTGACAGACGCTCAGAATGACATGTACGCAGACGACAGCCCTGCTACAGGTAAACGTCTCATCTTCAATCTGCGCAGACAAATCATCTTTACCCGATGTTGTTTGTGTTGTCTGACTGTGTGTTGTCTGACTGTCTGTCTGACTGTCTGTTGTCTGACTGTCTGTCTGACTGTGTGTTGTCTGACTGTGTGTTGTCTGACTGTCTGTCTGACTGTCTGTTTGCTGTCTGACTGTGTGTTGTCTGACTGTGTGTTGTCTGACTGTCTGTCTGACTGTGTGTTGTCTGACTGTGTGTTGTCTGACTGTCTGTTTGTCTGACTGTCTGTCTGACTGTCTGTTTGCTGTCTGACTATGTGTCGTCTGACTATGTGTCGTCTGACTGTGTGTTGCCCGGGGCGACAGAGAGCAGATGTGGGAATCAGCAGAACATCAGCTGCGAGCAGGTTCCCACCCTCGCCACCGTGTCGGTGTCTGAAGATGGCGAGGCGTCGCTGGAGAACGTGACGGAGGCGTGTCCGTTCCTCTGGCCCTGGCAGGTCAGCCTGCAGTCCAGCAACGGCCGCCATTACTGCAGCGGAGCGCTGATCCACCGTAGCTGGGTGCTCACGGCTCAGCACTGCAACGTCAGGTAGTCCCGCCCCTTCCTGTCGGGTAGACCCCCCCCCCCTTCCCTTGGTGTAGTGAACGGGGAGAGACAGATAATGTTTATATCCTGTTTGAAATGAGCCAGATTGAAATACAGTCTCATGGTGGACACAGGAAGGGGCGGGACTTCTTGTTTCTGACTTGTATTTGTTCCTGCAGAGCGAAGAAGGACGTGGTTGTTCTGGGAATCCATGACCTCCGGTTCTCCTCGTCTGAAACCGTCCCGGTGGACAAAGTCTTCAACCTGCCGAAGGACCGCAGCTTCCCGCCCAAATCTGACCTGTCGCTGCTCCGCCTCGGCGTGCCCGCCACATTCAGTAGGAACACCTGAGAAACTAAGCACAAAAACATTAAAGTTCTCCGTAGTTTTAGTATGAAGGGTAGACTCTGTCTGTCTGTCTGTCTGTACTGTATGAAGTGTTGACTGTGTCTCTAGTGTATGAAGTGTTGACTGTGTCTCCAGTGTATGAAGTGTTGACTGTGTTTCTAGTGTATGAAGTGTTGACTGTGTCTCCAGGCCCGGATGTGTCTCCAGTTTGTGTCCCCGACAAGGCACAGGACCTGGATAGCAGCTGGTCTTGTGTCACAGTCGGCTGGAGAACCTCGAGCACAGCAGGTCAGGACAACGCACATTAATCGCCATTTAATTTACAGCAGAAGTTCTCTGAGAATCTCTTTAATATCCAGATAAACTGGTGTTGGAACTAACCTAACCTGACTATAGTGAATCAGAAATGTAATCGAATCGAGACATTGGTGATACCCAACCCTAGCAGGAAGCAGCAAGACATAAAAACATTAACCCAACAACGGCACCCACATTCAGAACATGTAGCTAAGGAAGCAAGCGTGGTGCCTACGTGTTACCCAGAGTGTCAGATATCGCTGCTGTGTGGAAAGGGTTGGGTACAGTTTGGATCTTTACGATTCTGCTTCCTAAACCGATTCTTGAAAAACTGAAAAATTACCTCAAAGAAAAGCTCTTTTATCGATGTGGTAGCCGTTTTACGTCTGTTTTGGTGAGCCCAGAGGGAAAATATGGCATTTTAAAAGTAGCCTATATGTACGGTAGCTAGCTAACGGTAGACTACATGTACGGTAGCTAGCTAACGGTAGACTACATGTACGGTAGCTAGCTGACGGTAGACTACATGTACGGTAGCTAGCCAACGGTAGACTACATGTACGGTAGCTAGCCAACGGTAGACTACATGTACGGTAGCTAGCTAACGGTAGACTACATGTACGGTAGCTAGCCAACGGTAGACTACATGTACGGTAGCTAGCCAACGGTAGACTACATGTACGGTAGCTAGCTAACGGTAGACTACATGTACGGTAGCTAGCCAACGGTAGACTACATGTACGGTAGCTAGCCAACGGTAGACTACATGTACGGTAGCTAGCTAACGGTAGACTACATGTACGGTAGCTAGCTAACGGTAGACTACATGTACGGTAGACTACAGAGAGAGGGGGATATTTTTATGTCCGTTTCTGAGCAACAGAGGGAAAATATTTCAGTCAACACATTAAGTGGAACCGAAATGAGGAACCGAAATTTGCGTTCTAATCCGATTCCTACCGGTTGCGTATGAACCGGTTCCTTAGTGGAACCTGGTTTCGGTACCCAACCCTAGGTGTGGATGGGATTACATGAGAAGTAGTTGAGAGCCCCCTGCGCCTGGCGTTGGTTAGTCTGATTAGCGTCTCGGTCAGACGTCTCTGACAAGGCCACTGATTCTGACCCGCTGAGTGAAACAAGTCAAGATCCCTAAATGTCGTCAGCAGCATTAGACGCTTTGAAAGAGTTTCTGGTTGTTTGATATCAAGCATCTGTACACATAGGCGCCGATACCGTGGGCTCGAGCTCCCCCATGTGCCAGACTGCCAGGAGGCTCCATTCATTTAAAATTAATCATTGCAGTAGTTGGTGCTGAGTGGAGCGTCTGTCATACGGTGATTGGTTCTGTCGCTGTCAGTCCCCTGCTCCATGTCCTATCCACCAATCACAGCGTCTCTCAGTCCCCTGCTCCATGTCCTATCCACCAATCACAGCGTCTCTCAGTCCCCTGCTCCATGTCCTATCCACCAATCACAGCGTCTCTCAGTCCCCTGCTCCATATCCTATCCACCAATCACAGCGTCTCTCAGTCCCCTGCTCCATATCCTATCCACCAATCACAGCGTCTCTCAGTCCCCTGCTCCATGTCCTATCCACCAATCACAGCGTCTCTCAGTCCCCTGCTCCGTATCCTATCCACCAATCACAGAGTTCTCTTTAGTGACCCCTCCTCCATCCCCCCACTATACAGTGCGTGCAGGCGACTTGTTCTGTTCTTCCTCCCTCCGGTTGTCTGATTTCTTGTTTCTAATGTTTCCTGTGTAGCAGATGTTTCCTGTTTCTGTCTGTCCTGTTTCCTGTGTAGCAGACGTTTCCTGTTTCTGTCTGTCCTGTTTCCTGTGTAGCGGACGTGGATCCCCACCGGCTGCACCACGTGGGACTGACTCTGGTTAACCAGACCAGCTGCAGCGAGAAGTGGGGCGGAGGACTCATCACCAACTCCCACATCTGCTCCCATCCTGGCGGCTCCACCTCCTGCATGGTAACTCCCTCTGGACCAGATGTCCAAGTGACCCACGTCAGAGAATCAGGGCCAGATGTAGCAACGCTTTTGCGCCCACTTCAGGCGTATTTGTTTCGCAACGTGCGCGTAAAAGCATGGCGAGGTACAAACAGGCCACATTGAGGTGAAAGCGCAGACTGCCTGTTGCAGGAACTGAAAATGGCAAATTGTGCTTTTCCGTGTCATGCGTATGCGTTCATGGGAGGATGAAGAGGAAAGTGGGAGTTTCCCACAAAGAGATGGGAGGGGAAGCGTAAAGTGCGCCTAACTATGTATTCTGCGGTATGTACAAAAAGTATGTACAAAGTCTGCATATTTATGCGGGGGCCGCATTTTTTAAAATATGCCGCACTTTCGCCGCATAAATTGCAGATTTCCGCGCAAAATATGCGGGGCTTGCATGATTTCATAATCCCCGCATTTTAGTTGCAAAAAAGTCACATATATCTCAGCAGAAAGTTGAAAAATGTTGTTTACTTCACACGAGAGCAGCCATTTTACCCTGTTGCCATGGGAACGTTATGAAGTGATGTAATTTCGCCTAGTGGGAACACGGTGTTGGGGGGGAATCACTTTCTTTTCTCTTTTTCATCAAACCGCAGTTTTTGCAAGTTCCCACAATTTCATCGCATAAAATTGCATAAATATCCAAATATTCCATCACATATTTTAAGAAAACGTGCCACATAATCAAGGATTTTTGCAACAATCACAAAAAAACTCAGTTTTTCTGGAGGGACTGATTAACATCAACACGAGGCTGCACGCAGACGTAGTCTACATACGTGGCCTACGGAGGAAGCTCTGCGTGGGGCCTCGTCACAACCATGAAGCAGCCTTATGATGAAGATGTGTAGCGTCTGATGAAGATGTTTAGTTTGAGATGACGTTTGTGTGTGCAGGGCGACTCTGGAGCGCCGCTGGTGTGTCGGAAACACGGAGCCTACTTCCTGTTTGGCGTGGTGACCTGGGGCAGCCGGCGCTGCGACGCCGAGAAACCGGCAGTGTTCTCCAGAGTATCCGAGTACCACGGATGGATCACCGAGGTCACTCAAGATGTCTGAATGTTTGATAGAAATAAAAACTTTTACCTGGAAGCTGTTCGTCCTCCGAGCTCTTTCAAAGTTCATTTAGCTTCTGGAGCTTTCAACCACATCGCACGTTCTTCATCAGAGAATGGAGTCGTTGCCTCGATTGTTACATTACGTAAGAGTTAAAATAAGGTCAGAAGAGGGGAGTGACCCACGGACTCTGCAGCTGCAGAATTTTACATTTCAATCAAACTCCAAGTGGAAGTTCCGATATATAACTGACTTGGTGCTAAATATGAAACGGAGAGAATAATAACACCGACTAAAATATCACTGATGAAAACTTGACCCTCCTGTTGTTTTCAAGAAGTTTCTATATCAGAAATTTGGGTTTCTTTCAACCAAAGTGTCCAAAAAAGTCACGTGGAGGTTCCCTACAACGCTCTCCACAAGTAAAATAAATGATCAGGTCACTGTCACTGAATTTGGGTGTTTTATTAAATTTTATAGCATTTGAAAAAACAAAATTGATAAAAGAACGTTGGATAAAGTGACAAAAATGTCAAAGCGCATTAAAAAAAATAGACAAAAACATTGAGGAAAGTGACATACGACGAAAAAAGTGACAAAACCATCAGGAAAAGCAAGAAAATTTTGTATTTTGAATTTTGACCCAGAAAAACTGAGCGTTTCCTGGTCGACGGGAAGACAAGACGAGGGTTTTTAGAGTTTTTGTGGCTAAAACTAACAAAAACTAGAAATCCGTCAGAGAGCAGCAACCCGCCAACAGCACGCCATCTAGCGGTGTATCTGCCCCGCGGTTCAGACAGCACGCCATCTAGCGGTGTATCTGCCCCGCGGTTCAGACAGCACGCCATCTAGCGGTTCAGATCTGCTCCAACATGTAACAGCTGTTCCTCCGCCAACGCTTCACCTTCAACCAACGTTGGTTAAAAGCTCCATGGTTACCACATAAAACCAACACACACACACACACACACACACACACACACACACACAGACAGACTTAGACACACACACACACACACACACACACACAGACAGACTTAGACACACGCACACACACACACACACACACACGTGCCTTGATACTTGAAATGAATAAATGAATATAACAATGATTGACTGTTTGTTACCTTTCCTGCAGTAGTGAGTGTAGTTCCCCCGCTGG
Organism: Gymnocephalus cernua; assembly: GCA_023631565.1. Classification (NCBI taxonomy): domain Eukaryota; kingdom Metazoa; phylum Chordata; class Actinopteri; order Perciformes; family Percidae; genus Gymnocephalus; species Gymnocephalus cernua. The sequence continues at coordinate 340,147 of CM042447.1, read as the reverse complement.
TCCAGCAGGGGGCAGTAGACCAGGGGGCAGTAGTGAGTGTAGTTCCCCCGCTGGTCCAGCAGGGGGCAGTAGACCAGGGGGCAGTAGTGAGTGTAGTTCCCCCGCTGGTCCAGCAGGGGGCAGTAGTGAGTGTAGTTCCCCCGCTGGTCCAGCAGGGGGCAGTAGTGAGTGTAGTTCCCCCGCTGGTCCAGCAGGGGGCAGTAGAGGATCAGACAGGAACCCTTATATGATTATTAACACATATATAACACATTCTCAAAAATTAAGCTCAATATTTACACATAAATTATGTTTATTGCCAAAAATGAAATACAAAAAAAACATTTAATTTATTTTAATTAATGTTTGAGTCTGAACAAGTCTGTTATTAAAGAATACGACAACCAGTTATTAATTCATCTTGTTTAAATGTTCAGATTTGACGAGTCGGTTGTTTTTATTTTTCTTGTTTTCTTCACAAAATAAAGATTTAATATCAAAGAAACAATCTTCTGAGAAAGATCCAGATTCCCTTTAAAGATCCTCCGCTGACTGAAACACACACACACACACACACACACACACACACACACACACACACACACACACACACACACACACACACACACACACACACACACACACACACACACACACAAAACTAACAACTGGGAAACAAACTCAGATACAACTCAGAGTTTAAGATCATCAGCTTCTAATCTCCAGTTAAAATAAAATCTCTGGATGAAGTTTAGAGTCCAGGTGTGTCCCTGTCTTTGTGTCCAGGTGTTTAGTATCTTTGTGTCCAGGTGTTTAGAGTCTTTGTGTCCAGGTGTTTAGTGTCTTTGTGTCCAGGTGTGTCCCTGTCTTTGTGTCCAGGTGTTTAGAGTCTTTGTGTCCAGGTGTTTAGAGTCTTTGTGTCCAGGTGTTTAGTGTCTTTGTGTCCAGGTGTTTAGAGTCTTTGTGTCCAGGTGTTTAGTGTCTTTGTGTCCAGGTGTGTCCCTGTCTTTGTGTCCAGGTGTTTAGAGTCTTTGTGTCCAGGTGTTTAGTGTCTTTGTGTCCAGGTGTGTCCCTGTCTTTGTGTCCAGGTGTTTAGAGTCTTTGTGTCCAGGTGTTTAGAGTCTTTGTGTCCAGGTGTTTAGAGTCTTTGTGTCCAGATGTTTAGTGTCTTTGTGTCCAGGTGTTTAGAGTCTTTGTGTCCAGGTGTTTAGAGTCTTTGTGTCCAGGTGTTTAGTGTCTTTGTGTCCAGGTGTTTAGTGTCTTTGTGTCCAGGTGTTTAGTGTCTTTGTGTCCAGGTGTTTAGAGTCTTTGTGTCCAGGTGTTTAGTGTCTTTGTGTCCAGGTGTTTAGTGTCTTTGTGTCCAGGTGTTTAGAGTCTTTGTGTCCAGGTGTTTAGAGTCTTTGTGTCCAGGTGTTTAGTGTCTTTGTGTCCAGGTGTGTCCCTGTCTTTGTGTCCAGGTGTTTAGAGTCTTTGTGTCCAGGTGTTTAGTGTCTTTGTGTCCAGGTGTTTAGAGTCTTTGTGTCCAGGTGTTTAGTGTCTTTGTGTCCAGGTGTTTAGTGTCTTTGTGTCCAGGTGTTTAGAGTCTTTGTGTCCAGGTGTGTCCCTGTCTTTGTGTCCAGGTGTTTAGAGTCTTTGTGTCCAGGTGTGTCCCTGTCTTTGTGTCCAGGTGTTTAGAGTCTTTGTGTCCAGGTGTGTCCCTGTCTTTGTGTCCAGGTGTTTAGAGTCTTTGTGTCCAGGTGTTTAGAGTCTTTGTGTCCAGGTGTTCATTTACAGGTGTGCATGTCGTTCATGCTCTCGCAGCGGCGGCAGCGGACGTAGCAGCACCAGACAAACTTGCACTCGCAGCGCTGCACGAGTCGGACCAGGTGCGTGTTGTAGCCGCGGCCGCAGCACAGCAGCACGCAGCTGTCCGGGCCCGTCGACGTGCGGCTGCAGCGCCGCCCGCTGGTGCCGGCCACGCCACGCCGCCGGTCCGCCACGCAGTAGTTGGGAGACTTGTTTAAGAAGACGAGTTGGTGCGCGGCGACGGGGAGGCGGCGCGGCTCCTTCCGCCGCGGCTTCCTCTTGGAGCGGTCCCACACCTGGACGCTCTGCTCGTAGCGCTGCTTCAGGTACGCGCCCACGCGCTCGAACGGCGCCACCGTCTTCCAGCACGTCTTCACCGCGCAGGAGCCGGAGACGCCGTGGCAACGGCAGTGGGTCAACATCGTCTTCACGATCGCCTGAAGGACAGAGGAGAGGAAACAGAGAAAGATTCATGATTATGTTGAAACTTACTGATCTTTGCAATGAATAAAACAACAATTTCAGAATAAAACAACAATTTCAGAATAAAACAACAACAATTTCAGAATAAAACAATTTCAGAATAAAACAACAACATTGAAATAAAGAGACAACGCGCTCAGACAGCACCGCTGTCATCCGGCTCGCCTTTACGGCGCAGGAACCGGAGACGCGATGGCAACTAAGACCCAGGTCAGAACAAAGATTCCTGACGAGACGAGTGTTAAAGATCTCATATATATATATATATATATATATATATATATATATCATAGGTTGTACCAGAATAGGTTTACATGGTTTAATTTTCAAAAAACATATTTTTGTTGTACTGCACATTGCTGCAGCTCCTCTTTTCACCCTGTGTGTTGAGCTCTCTGTTTTAGCTACAGAGTGAGACATCTCACCTCTATACCATCTTTGTAGTGAGTCGCACATGCTCAGTAGCTCGGTAAGGACTACTAGCCAGTCAGAAGCAGAGTATGAGGACTACTAGCCAGTCAGAAGCAGAGTATGAGGGCGTGTCCTGACAGTACCTAGGTAAGGACTACTAGCCAGTCAGGAGCAGAGTATGAGGGCGTGTCCTGACAGTACCTAGGTAAGGACTACTAGCCAGTCAGAAGCAGAGTATGAGGGCGTGTCCTGACAGTACCTAGGTAAGGACTACTAGCCAGTCAGAAGCAGAGTATGAGGGCGTGTCCTGACAGTACCTAGGTAAGGACTACTAGCCAGTCAGGAGCAGAGTATGAGGGCGTGTCCTGACAGTACCTAGGTAAGGACTACTAGCCAGTCAGAAGCAGAGTATGAGGGCGTGCCCTGACAGTACCTAGGTAAGGACTACTAGCCAGTCAGGAGCAGAGTATGAGGGCGTGTCCTGACAGTACCTAGGTAAGGACTACTAGCCAGTCAGAAGCAGAGTTACCAGCTAGGTTATAACGTGTGTTCAGTATCAGCTTTTAGTGAAACCGCATCATGTTTCTCGGGGTTCTGACCTGCCGTCCGGCCTCGCTGTTGTGACGGTTGGCGCTGCTCGGCGTGTATCCTCCGGCAGCAGCCGACGTGTTCCTGCCGGCGCTGCTCGCCGTGTATCCTCCTCCGACGGCCGACGTGTTTTTGCCGGCGCCGTCGATGAACCTGCGGCTGAACCAGACGCCGTACTGGATGTGGTCCGAGCAGCCGCCCCAGTGCCAGCCGTCCGCCGGCGAGCTGCCGCCCCGCAGCCGCGTGTCGCAGCCGCACTCCGTCATGTTGCCATGGCTACAGGCGCGCGTGACGGCGTGGACCAGCCCTGCCGCCATCATGGCGTGGATGAACGCCGTTTCTTTGGTTCCTACAGGATGAGAAAACTTAAGTTAAACATCAGTTAAAAATACTTAGTACACGTTAGTAGAACTGGAAAATACTGCTAACGTGTTTTATTCTACAGACTTCAATGATTCCACCGGGCGCCGTGCACGCTGGCACGTAGTATATTATGAGGTATTTCACAATGTTATTTTTAATTATATGTATTATTTATATACATATGAATATATATATATATATATATATATATATATATATATATATATATATATATACACACACACACACACACACACACACACACACACACACACACACACATATCTAAATCTATATCTGTAGATATACTGTAGATCTAGATATAGTAGAAATATAGTAGATCTATATCTATAGATATATAGATCTATAGATATAGATCTATATATCTATAGATCTATATCTATAGATATATAGATCTATAGATATAGATCTATAGATATAGATATAGATCTATAGATATAGATCTGGTTTAATAACGTTAAAAATGTCTGAGTGATTTTTCTGTATGTGAGATATATGTGTGTGTGTGTGTGTGTGTGTGTGTGTGTGTGTGTGTGTGTTGTGTTATGGTTGTCTAAGCTACTTGATGCCTAAAATGTCCCTCGGGATGAATAAGTATCTCTCTATCTCTCTCTATCTCTATCTAACGTCTCACATGCTTCTGATCTCCTGATGTGAAACATGTGACGGACTCCGAGCCAGATGTTGCTCTGGGGAACCGTCTCTACGTCTCTGTGGTTTCCATCCATATTCATACTGTCAACATTTATTATACGATTCAAGTTCCTGTGAAATGCTTGTGATTGGATTAAAGTTTAACGTCCTGCAGCCACGAGACACGAGACTTCTGAACATTTGGATCTTTTGTTTCCATCCTGATAATAACTCGTCTGTGTTTAAAGACTGCTCTTTAATCTGGAACTGGAAACCACGAAATAAACTGCAAAAGCATCAAAAAATGTGACAAAAACATTGAAAAATGTGACAAAAACATCGAAAAATGTGACAAAAGCATCAAAAAATGTGACAAAAATGTGACAAAAACATCGAAAAATTTGACAAAAACATCAAAAATGTGACAAAAACATCAGAAATGTGGCAAAAATGTGACAAAAACATTGACAATTGTGACAAAAACATCGAAAAATGTGACAAAAATGTGACAAAAACATCGAAAAATGTGACAAAAATGTGACATAAACATCGAAAAATTTGACAAAAACATCAAAAATGTGACAAATGTGACAAAAACATCGAAAAATGTGACAAAAATGTGACAAAAACATCGAAAAATTTGTCAAAAACGTCGAAACATGTGATAAAAATGTGACAAAAACATCGAAAAATGTGACAAAAACATCAAAAATGTGACAAAAACATCAAAAAATGTGACAAAAACATCGAAAAATTTGACAAAAACATCGAAAAATGTGACAAAAATGTGACAAAAATGTTACAAAAAAATCGAAAAATGTGACAAAAACATCAAAAAATGTGACAAATGACGTTAAAATGCAGCAAAAAGTCGATAAAAGCATCACGTTGAAAACGGGACAGAAACATCAAAGAAAGCTACAGAAAGCTACGTTGAAAAAAGCCACAAACAGAAAACCGTTAAAAAGAGAAATACGTCAAACGCGGCAAAAGTCGTGAGAATCGTCACGTAGGAAAAGGGACAAAAAGCTTGAAGAAAGCTAGAAAACGTGACAAAAGAAGCGTAAATGGCGTTCTTCTTCTTCTCTTCCTAAACCCGTTCTGGTCGTGTAAACGGACCTTTTAGAAGCCGACCCGTCTTTCCTAAATCTAACGGCATCAAAGAGACGCCAATAGTCCCGCCGCAGCGCGTTTAGCTCTGAC
>CM042447.1:319681-329681 GCA_023631565.1 Gymnocephalus cernua | reverse complement strand
GTTTTTTAAACGGACTTTGGTTCTGTTGGATAACGGCGCGCTCCAGTTGTTTCGACATATTTAAACATGTTATTCAGATTGTTTACTTCTGTGTGTGTCGATGGGGAATCGCGGATTAATCCGATTACATCATCAGGAAATTAAATCTGAAATTACATAAAAATAAATCAGAGTGAATCCTTAAATGTTCCGTTTCCTTCATGACGTTTGGTTAGGTTGGATCTTCACCGTTTATTGTTTATTATTCAGTAGCTTACTTTATATCTTTGTGCAAAATAAATTAAACTAAACTAATTGCGCGTGAAGCAGCGCGCTCCCGCTCGGGTCTCGTGCACCAGCAATGAAGTGATTATTTTGATATAAATGTCAGATTTTAAAGTGTACTCAGGTTGTTTGTTTCTGTGTATGGAGGCTAGATTAATCCCGAGTAGTATAACTAGTATTCTGAGATGTGTGTTGATAGACCAAACAATCCAAAGGGAATCCTTAAATTCGCCGTTTCTTCCATGGAGTTTGGTGTGGTTGATCTCCAGAGTTAAAGGTAATTGAGGAAATGTGAGCGAGAGTTTGTCACTCCAGAAACTCTACTGGATACAGTTAGAATCAGAAATACCGTGAAGTCTAAAATAAGAGTTTTAAACGGAGTTCGGCTCTGTTGGATAACTGCGTCAAACCAGCGCGCTCCGGTCGTATCGACATATTTTAAACATGTGATTCCGGTTGTTATGGGAACAGGCTGGATGGATCCTGATGAAGTCATTACTATAAGCTCTGTGATCTGTTTATATAGACGCGATGTGTATAGAGCAAATTACATTAAAAGTCCAAAGGGAATCCTTAAATTGTCTGTTTCTTCCATGGAGTTTGGTTGGATCTCCAAAGTAACTGCGTAATTAATGGCGCGTGAAGCAGCGCGCACCCCCCCCCCCCCCTACTCACATCCAGGTGGCTCTGCAGCAGAGCGGACACACCGACACCAGCAGCAGGGTCAGGGTGCACATGTGTCGGCTCTCCATGGCCTCTTCATCTATCTGAGCCTCCGGGCTAAACCCCGGTCCAAACCAGGTTCTGGAGCAGATTCATTAATCCGGGTCCGGTAGGATCCAATAAAGGGCGCGCGCGGCGGCCTCCGTCCAGCTCTGTCTGTCTGTGTGTGTGTGTGAGAGAGAGAGTCTCTCTCTTTCTGTCTGCCTGTCTGTCTGTCCCGGAGGATCCTCATTGGACCGGCACCAGAGGAGTCATATTCAGCAGCTGACGTCACAGCTGGACGCTAATTGGACGGGCAGAAGGATCACAGAGACACACAGCACACGTTTTCTGACAGAAACTCTAAAATTGTTTGATTTTTGACTAGAGTTTGGTGTAAACGTTAAATCACACAGCAAATATCACTAACCCTCAACCACCAAACCAAACTCCATTCAAATATTGGTCAATTTAACACACATCGATGTAAAAAAAGTTCAGACATTTTACAAAGTCACTGTGTGAATTCCGCTTAGTCTGCTCTATTTTATCTGATTTGACATTTTATGGACAATGATGAAACTAAATCTGTCATTTTCTAGAAGGAATTATCTTGATTTTTGAATAATTTGGTGTAAAGGTTAAATCACACAGCGAAGATCACTAACCCTCAACCACCAAACCAAAAACCTATTTGTCTTTTACATTACAATTTAACACTCTAATGAATACTTTAAATTAAGCAAAAGTTCTGATATTTTACGAACCAATGGGAGTAACTTATTTCTGCTTTGCCTATTTTATTATTTAAATATCTGACTTGACATTTGATCGACAAACTAAATAAGGGAATTTCTACAAGGAATTAATACAAAGTGAAACTTTAAACGGTTTGATTTTTGAATGGAGTTTGGTGTAAACGTTAGTTTGTATATTTTTCACATTATCATCCAAACTGAGTTACATGTAAAGTAAAACACCTGAAATATGAAACATGTATTTTTTTAAGCATCTTTTTTTCCCAGTTTGCTTAATAAATATCATCATTTTGTCAACTTACTCACTTTTTTTCCAGAGCTTTCAAGCACATCCCCAACTATCTATATCTACTATATCTCCAACGGTCCCGGGACACGTCTGCATGTTCAGAGAAAACATCGAAACAATTGTAGAAAAAAAACTCGAAAAAAAAGAGACAACGTTGAAAAGAAACTTTAGAAAAAGGCAGAAAAATAACAAAAACAATGTCCAGAAAGACGACAAAAACTTTGAATTGTTTTTCTAAAAAAAAAAACTCAAACAAATCTCAAAAAACTTTCGAAAAAAAGACAAAAACGTTGAAAAAAAAACTTAAAAAGGCAAAATAAATCTCTTTTAGTTTCCCTCCTGAAGGTTTAATTTCAGAGATTTATTTTTGAAAAAATCTCTAAAAAAACCCCACTAAAACATTGAAAAAAAAACTTTTAAAAAAGTAAAAAAAACTCTGAAAAAACACCCAAAACTGTGACAAAAACTTAGAATTATACCTCTAAAAAAACTAGAAAAAAATACACCCCCCCCCCCCCCCTTTTAACTCTTCTAAAAGATGAGAACAAGGACAGCCGGAGATAAAACGTCAGATTTATGATTTAACATTTACGGAAAAGGAGAAATATTAAAACGTATAAAAACACAGATTATACTGGTGATATATGGAATAAAAACACATTTCATGTTTTCACAGCTGCGTTTGTTTCAAAGAGCAGAAAATAATCTTAACATTCAGATAAATATATATTTATATATTCTATGTTCCAGCATGTTTAATATACATCTGTAGAAAAATATAAGCAGAGAGTCACAGAAGACGTTTTCTGTTCACATGATGAACACACTCGCTGTGAGTCTTTGGTTCTGGATATTAGGCACATTAATATGTATATATATATATATATATATATATATATATATATATATATATATATATATATATATATCTCAGGCACATAAAGTCAACGGCTGACGTATAAAAATATATAAATATGAATATGTAAGGAGGCAGAGAGACAGAGAGGCTGCTGGGAGAAAGAGAGCACAATATCAGATATTAAGATTCTGGATCAACGTAGACATTTCTCTGAGTTTTAACGTTCTCAAACTCGGTTCTTTTCTGGAAGAACCTTAAAAAAAGCCAGAACTTTTTTTCCTTAAAAGCGTCAGAAACGTCTTGTTATCTGGCGAGAGAACTGTGTTTTCCTACGCTGTGAGGAGGATGTGAAAGCACCGAGACGCTCCAGCTAGCCTGACGTGGTCAGACTCTTCTAGTTCTAGTTAGAATCTGAGTCTGCTGCTCCGTTGGGCTGTTTCAACCCAACCAGGAAGGAAAATGCCTCTGCACTCAATTGGATAGACCTACAACCAATCAGAGCGACGGATAGACCTACAACCAATCAGAGCAACGGATAGACCTACAACCAATCAGAGCGACGGATAGACCTACAACCAATCAGAGCAACGGATAGACCTACAACCAATCAGAGCGACGGATAGACCAAGCGCTCTTTGGTGACGTGGTTGATGAAGTTACTGTTGATCATGTGTCCATCATCGTATATAAAGCCCGCCCCCTGACAATCTGATTGGCCCAAACAGCTCTGGTTGGAGCATAGTCGCGATCCACAACGGATCAAGTCCAGATCGAACTTCCCGACCTCAGATCTTGTGGGCGGGGCTAAGATCAGCTGGCATCCAGGCTACCAACTCAGTGTAGTTCCTGTCTCGGTGTCCCGTGGCGCCTCCTTAGGAGACTAGCGTCAGCGTTGAAGTGAGCGTGAACACTGATTATGAGCGTATAGTCACCAAAGTAAATATTAGATCCGTTCTTCAACCAGCCACACGTCTCCAGAACATTCTGACACTAACATGTTATGTTTCAGACGGACACATCAGGAGAAGATTAACTTAGTTTGAGACGTGTTTCTGTCTCAGGAACAAACTCTCACGAGATCTGGAGACGCTAACGTCAGCTAACGTCAGCTAACGTCAGCAAACGTCAGCTAACGTCAGCTAACGTCAGCTAACGTCAGCTAACGTCAGCTAACGTCAGCAGACGTAAGCTGACGTAAGCTGACGTCAGCAAACGTAAGCTGACGTCAGCAAACGTCAGCTTACGTCAGCTGACGTCAGTTGACGTTAGCTGACGTTTGCTGACGTTAGCTGACGTCAACTGACGTCAACTAACGTCAGCTAACGTCATATAACGATCGGCGCCCTAACAGAAGTTATCTCCGTGGTGATAAATATGTCTTTTAATTGTGTAAATATCTAACGTTAGCAAAAGAACATATCAATATATTATTCAAATTTAACTTTGCATCCAACCACATGACGTTCACGACACGTTCAAACGAGGCCACGCCCCTTTAGGCCACAGGAAGTGAGGCCCGTTTCATCTTTAGAGGATCTTTGTGTTTGTGAGATTAAGAATCAGTTTGTTTCCACCTTGGATCTTTCGTTCCTTTCTGTCACTTTAAGAACTCGCTTTGCGTTTAAAATCCCCAAACAATAAGTCCAGTCCACCTGGAGGAGACAGAGTTCAGCGCTGAGCGTTTTCTTTGGGACACAGGCGGCTCAGCAGGATCTCCGAGTACACCTGGTTCACTGCTCCTCTCACGTGATAGGCCGAGGCTTTAGGCCCCGCCTCCTGGCCCGTGTCCTGCGCGTCTGATTGGCTGCTGAGCTCCTGTCCGGTTCTGTTAGTCGAGGACGGAGCGTCGGACCAAAGATTCTCCACCTGTGACGGCAGAAGAAGAGTGTCACGTCTTCTCTGATTGGTCGGTTGAGTCTCAGAGACTTAAATCAGCTGACATGCCAGGTATTTATTTTCAGGGCAAATAAAGGTATTATATGAATGTTACCTCGTGGAAGTGGCAGGCGCAGCGTCCCTGCAGGAACTCTTTGTGTCGTCCCATCGTGATGCTGAATGTGTCGATGGCCTCGTACCCATGATGCTTTGCTGCGGCGATGATGTCACGGTTCTCTCTGTCGAGATCCTGGATCTCTTTCTGAAACAACAGATCTGTGTGAACGCCCTGCTACACAATGCAATGCCCCGCTACGCCCTGCTGCTACGCCCTGCTGCTACGCCCTGCTGCTACGTCCTGCTGCTACGTCATACTACTATGCCATGCTACCCTGCTGCTACGCCCTGCTGCTACGCCCTGCTGCTACGCCCTGCTGCTATGCTATGCTATGCCCTGCTACGACCTGCTGCTACGCCCTGCTGCTACACCATACTACTATGCCATGCTACCCTGCTGCTACGCCATGCTACCCTGCTGCTACGCCCTGCTGCTACGCCATGCTACCATGCTGCTACGTCCTGCTGCTACGCCCTGCTGCTACGCCCTGCTACTACGCCATGCTACCCTGCTACTACGCCCTGCTGCTACACCCTGCTGCTACACCCTGCTGCTACGCCATACTACTACGCCATGCTACCCTGCTGCTACGCCCTGCTGCTATGTCATGCTATGCCATGCTACACCCTGCTGCTACGCCCTGCTGCTACGCCCTGCTGCTATGCCATGTTATGCCCTGCTACGCCCTGCTGCTACGCCATGCTACCCTGCTGCTACGCCCTGCCAAACAATGCAATGCCCCGCTACTCCCTGCTGCTACGTCATGCTATGCCATGTTACACCCTGCTACACCCTGCTGCTACACCCTGCTACTACGTCATGCTATACTCTGCTACACCCTGCTACTACGTCATGCTACACTCTGCTACACCCTGCTGCTACACCCTGCTACTACACCATGCTACACCCTGCTGCTACGCCATGCTACACCCTGCTACTACGCCATGCTACACCCTGCTACTACGTCATGCTACACCATGCTACTACGTCATGCTACACCCTGCTACTACGTCATGCTACACCATGCTACTACGTCATGCTACGCCCTGATTCATCAAGAGTCTTTTTCTGTCTGAAGTTTCTGTCTGTTTAAAGGAAGTTCATCCTTGCTGCTGGGGGGTTTGTTGTGTCTCTGTAAATGATAGAGTGTGGTCTAGACCCCCTCTATCTGTAAAGTGTCCTGAGACAGTGTCCTTGCTGCTGGGGGGTTTGTTGTGTCTCTGTAAATGATAGAGTGTGGTCTAGACCCCCTCTATCTGTAAAGTGTCCTGAGATAACTCCTGGCAGGATCTGACACTATGAATAAACAGGAAGCAGAAGCGTACCAGAGTGAGAGATCTGATCCCGTCTACAGGAAGATGGAAGCCCATCCCCAGAGACTTCACCACCACCACGATGTCACCGAGAGACTCTCTGAGGAGACAACATGCTCACATTCATCCTCCTGCTCACAGCTGGACAGTATGTGGACAATATTCTACTTAGGTAAAAGTACTATTACTTTGATGAACTTTTACGTAAGTACAAGTAAATCTACCGGTATAAAAATCTACTCAAGTAAAAGTAGAAAGTAGCATTCAAAATGTACTCAGAGTAAAAGTTACTTAGCTTTCTAACAGTGGGTTGAGACATACTTTTATATATATATATATATATATATATATATATATATATATATATATATATATATACATATATATATATATATATATATACATATATATATATATATATATATATATATATATATATATATATATATATATATATATATATATATATGAGGACATATACCCTGCACCAAAGGTAGAAATGTGGATGTTTTGGTTCTCACCTGTCCAGCACGTCTCTGACGGTCCTCAGGTGATCCGTGTTGAGCCACTGGACTCCTCCCAGAACCAGAACTGTCCGGTTAGAGTTCCCCAGAGGCCGAGATCTGCAGGGAAGAAACCCGTCCTGTCAGTAAAGCACGGTGGAATAAATAACCTACCTAGCTGGCTATCTCATTCCCCCTGCTCTGGTGTTTCCCCCTCTCATTCCCCCTGCTCTGGTGTTTCCCCCTCTCATTCCCCCTGCTCTGGTGTTCCCCCCTCTCATTCCCCCTGCTCTGGTGTTTCCCCCTCTCATTCCCCCTGCTCTGGTGTTTCCCCCTCTCATTCCCCCTGCTCTGGTGTTTCCCCCTCTCATTCCCCCTGCTCTGGTGTTTCCCCCTCTCATTCCCCCCTCTCATTCCCCCTGCTCTGGCGTTTCACCCTCTCATTCCCCCTGCTCTGGTGTTTCACCCTCTCATTCCCCCTGCTCTGGTGTTTCACCCTCTCATTCCCCCTGCTCTGGTGTTCCCCCCTCTCATTCCCCCTGCTCTGGTGTTTCCTCCTCTCATTCCCCCTGCTCTGGTGTTTCCCCCTCTCATTCCCCCTGCTCTGGTGTTTCCCCCTCTCATTCCCCCCTCTCATTCCCCCTGCTCTGGCGTTTCACCCTCTCATTCCCCCTGCTCTGGTGTTTCACCCTCTCATTCCCCCTGCTCTGGTGTTTCACCCTCTCATTCCCCCTGCTCTGGTGTTCCCCCCTCTCATTCCCCCTGCTCTGGTGTTTCCCCCTTTCATTCCCCCTGCTCTGGTGTTTCACCCTCTCATTCCCCCTGTTCTGGTGTTTCCCCCTCTCATTCCCCTTGTTCTGGTGTCCCCCTCTCATTCCCCCTGCTCTGGTGTTCCCCCCTCTCATTCCCCCTGCTCTGGTGTTTCACCCTCTCATTCCCCTTGCCCTGGTGTTTCCCCCTCTCATTCCCCCTGCTCTGGTGTTTCCCCCTCTCATTCCCCCTGCTCTGGTGTTCCCCCCTCTCATTCCCCCTGCTCTGGTGTTTCCTCCTCTCATTCCCCCTGCTCTGGTGTTTCCCCCTCTCATTCCCCCTGCTCTGGTGTTTCCCCCTCTCATTCCCCCCTCTCATTCCCCCTGCTCTGGCGTTTCACCCTCTCATTCCCCCTGCTCTGGTGTTTCACCCTCTCATTCCCCCTGCTCTGGTGTTTCACCCTCTCATTCCCCCTGCTCTGGTGTTCCCCCCTCTCATTCCCCCTGCTCTGGTGTTTCCCCCTTTCATTCCCCCTGCTCTGGTGTTTCACCCTCTCATTCCCCCTGTTCTGGTGTTTCCCCCTCTCATTCCCCTTGTTCTGGTGTCCCCCTCTCATTCCCCCTGCTCTGGTGTTCCCCCCTCTCATTCCCCCTGCTCTGGTGTTTCACCCTCTCATTCCCCTTGCCCTGGTGTTTCCCCCTCTCATTCCCCCTGCTCTGGTGTTTCCCCCTCTCATTCCCCCTGCTCTGGTGTTTCCCCCTCTCATTCCCCTTGCTCTGGTGTTTCCCCCTCTCATTCCCCCTGCTCTGGTGTTTCCCCCTCTCATTCCCCCTGCTCTGGTGTTTCCCCCTCTCATTCCCCCTGCTCTGGTGTTTCCCCCTCTCATTCCCCCTGCTCTGGTGTTTCCCCCTCTCATTCCCCCTGCTCTGGCATCTTTTCTGAACTCCTTCTAGGTTGTGTGACCGAGAACATCTCCAAAGGGAGCCGACAACATCTTATCAGAAGAATTTATCTCTAATAAGAAAGTGGTGCTGTTTCCCCTCTGACCTGTGGATGAGCTGCAGCAGAGCCTGCCTGAAGCTCGGTCTCTGGCTCTTCTCCAACCAGAACTGAGGATAATACGAGTAGCTGACCAGCGTGCGGCCGGCGTTCAGGTTCCCGTAGACCAGCGTGTCATGGGCTTTCCCCCAGTCCTCCAGGCTGGAGTTCACCCGCTCCATCAGGAAGTACATCATCCCTCGGTTGGTCGAGTCGCCGATAAACAGCACCTGAAGAGTTACGGGACGAGTCAGGTGGACACGTCCAATGGGGGAGAGACAATATGTATATATATCTATATAATATATATAACTAGAAAATTCCAGAAGACATTTTGACAGTGTGCCTACTACTTGGTGCACATCAGAATAACACTGGCTAAGTAGATACAGGTCACACTGTCACTGAGAGAGAGAATACAGTTGTTTAACAATAGCAAGAGGGAATGATGGATGGGGCAAAAAGTTTAGGTCTGGTGGATTCCTGTGGAATGTGTGTGTGTGTGTGTGTGTGTGTGTGTGTGTGTGTGTGTGTGTGTGTGTGTGTGTGTGTGTGTGTGTGTGTTAAGGTACTACACTACCCACAATCCTAAGCGTAACAGCAACATCTCTGATTGGTGGAGATCACGGTTGCCAAGTAAATGTCTAGGAACCAGCAAAATAATGTATTTTTTCATTGTTTCTATCGGCAGTTGGTATGAACAGAGCAAAACGTTTACGTCTGATGGTTTCCATAGTTACATGTCTACGACCGGCACAACATTTCCTACATTTTGACCAACAATGATGTATGAAGAGTGAAAACTGTAGGGGAGAGAGACATTTGTTTGGAGAAAATTCAGAGAATCGTACCACGGCTCCCCACTCTGTCCTCCACTCTAACTATGAAGATTCTGGCCACATACACACACATTGGAAAATCTTAAACGGTCTCAAAAGAGGACGATACGTAAACTGTGATTTGGTAGAAACCGTGCTTGATATCAGAATGCCCATTCAGCCCAATAAAGGCCAAAGTCTTGTCTTCGGTTTAAACTTCTAATTCCTTTTCTACATTAAAGTATGGCGATACAGCATGGCCCCAAAGAGGGGTTGTTTTGAGCGATGATAAGCGATTTCCTGAAGATTTCCCATTAAAGTCTATGGGAAATTTTGTGCCGTTTTCTTGCCGATTTCGTGAAAACCGTGCGGCAAATCTCTTTGAAAACACATATCACACCATTCCCGAGCATTACGCACGTTTTGATGTATTTTTGGCGTAAGATGGAGAAGAAGAAATAAGGATGAGCAATAACAGGCAGTGTGCCGATGCTGCTATTACAGCATCAAATCAACCTCACCTTCCTGTCGGTCAGACAGTCCTGCAGCCGGCGGCGCTCCACTAGCGGGTGATAACAGCCGTCTGGTTGCCAGGCAACCTCCCTCCAATCACAAGTCCTGTTGTCGGAACAGCTGAGACACGGAACCACCCACCGACCTGGGACACAGACACACACATCGTGGTTCAGTCTTCTGGCAACAGGTTCCCCTAA
>CM042447.1:289681-314681 GCA_023631565.1 Gymnocephalus cernua | reverse complement strand
GATCTGAGACGCTGAGAGGACCGGAGGAAGAGGAGGAGGAGGAGGAGGAGGAAGAGGAGGAGGAGGAGGAGGAGGAGGAGGAGGAGTTGATGCTGGGAAACAGCTACGGAGAGAGAGAACAAATCATATGTCACCAGGAAAAGACTATTAGAGTCTATTATAGTTTGGTGTCTAGTGTCTGTGTTTATAGCGTGTTTATAGTGTGTTTATAGCGTGTTTATAGCGTGTTTATAGCGTGTTTATAGCATGTTTATAGCGTGTTTATAGAGTGTTCATAGCTTGTTTATAGCGTGTTTATAGCGTGTTTATAGCGTGTTTATAGCATGTTTATAGCGTGTTTATAGAGTGTTTATAGCTTGTTTATAGTGTGTTTATAGCGTGTTTATCGCTTGTTAATAGCGTGTTTATAGCGTGTACATAGCGTGTTTATAGCGTGTTTATAGCTTGTTTATAGCTTGTTTATAGCGTGTTTATAGTGTGTTTATAGCGTGTTTATAGCGTGTTTTTAACGTGTTTTTAGCGTGTTTATAGTGTGTTTATAGCATGTTTATAGCTTGTTTTTAACGTGTTTATAGCGTGTACATAGCGTGTTCATAGCTTGTTTATAGCTTGTTTATAGTGTGTTTATAGCGTGTTTATAGCGTGTTTATAGCGTGTTTATAGCGTGTACATAGCGTGTTTATAGTGTGTTTATAGCGTGTTTATAGCTTGTTTATAGCGTGTTTATAGTGTGTTTATAGCGTGTTTATAGTGTGTTTATAGCGTGTTCATAGCTTGTTTTTTGCGTGTTTATAGCATGTACATAGCGTGTTTATAGTGTGTTTATAGCGTGTTTATAGCTTGTTTATAGCTTGTTTATAGTGTGTTTATAGTGTGTTTATAGCGTGTTTATAGCTTGTTTTTAGCGTGTTTATAGAGCGTACATAGCGTGTTTATAGTGTGTTTATAGCGTGTTTATAGCTTGTTTTTAATGTGTTTATAGCGTGTACATAGCGTGTTCATAGTGTGTTTATAGCGTGTTTATAGCGTGTTCATAGTGTGTCCATAGTGTGTTCATAGCGTGTTTATAGCATGTTCATAGCGTGTTTATAGTGTGTTCATAGTGTGTTCATAGCGTGTTTATAGCGTGTACATAGCGTGTTCATAGTGTGTTCATAGCGTGTTTATAGCGTGTTCATAGCGTGTTCATAGTGTGTTCATAGCGTGTTTATAGCATGTTCATAGCGTGTTTATAGCATGTTTGTATATTTCGATGTACGAGGTCGTTATTTAGTCACCAGAGTAAAAGCTGAAGGCGTCTTCATCTGCTGCTGAAACTGAAGCAGGAGGAGAAACTCGTCTTCTGACAAACAGATGCTGTGTGTCCCTCTGCAGCCACCGTACTGAGACAGACAGGCAGACAGACAGGCAGACAGGCAGACAGACAGACAGACAGACAGACAGACAGACAGACAGACAGACAGACAGGCCGACAGACAGACAGACAGGCAGACAGACAGACAGACAGACAGACAGACAGACAGACAGACAGACAGGCCGACAGACAGACAGACAGGCCGACAGACAGACAGACAGACAGACAGACAGACAGACAGACAGGAATAAAGAGTTATTTATCTGATGATTGTTTCAACAAGCAGATTCATTTCAACACAGCTTCTTCAGTAGATAAAAATACGTTGTCTCCTCACATGTCTCCTCACCTGTCTCCTCACCTGTCTCCTCATATGTCTCCTCACCTGTCTCCTCACCTGTCTCCTCACATGTCTCCTCACCTGTCTCCTCACATGTCTCCTCACCTGTCTCCTCACCTGTCTCCTCACCTGTCTCCTCACATGTCTCCTCACCTGTCTCCTCACATGTCTCCTCACATGTCTCCTCACCTGTCTCCTCACATGTCCCCTCACATGTCTCCTCACCTGTCCCCTCACCTGTCTGTGCTCCGTCTGCGTCTCAGAGGACAGGAACAGGAAGTGCAGCGTGTCCTCCAGGATCCCGTCTTTGGTGATCTGTCTGTCAAATGTGTCGCCGCTCAGAGAAGAAAACGTCAGCTCAGTTTCCACCTGAAGAAATAAGAACACACTGCTGACCAATCAGAGAACAACCAGCAGGTGTGGTTTTAACGTAGAGACAGAGCGTATCCTGCACGTGTGTGTGTGTGTGTGTGTGTGTGTGTGTGTGTGTGTGTGTGTGTGTGTGTGTGTGTGTGTGTGTGTGTGTGTGTGTGTGTGTGTGTGTGTGTGTGTGTGTGCAATGCAAAGCGAAGATGGTACAGTCCACTGTAGGGGTGTCTGAAATCGTTGGGAAACACATTTACAGGTGAGTCCCCTGAACTCTTTTGGGGAGTGGGTTGTCTGTCTACCTCCATGAGAAAGGGAAAGGATCATTTAGGAAAGGAAAGAAAGTATGAAGTGTGAAGGAAAAGGAAAGAACGAGAGGAGTATTGAAAGGAAAGGGGAAAGGAGATAAGGAAGGAGATGCTGCCCTCTGCTGGACGTTTACCGTCTCTGATCTTTGAGGACACATAGTTCACTTAAAGGAGGAAGTGAAGATGGAAAGGAAAAGAAAGAAGGAGGAAAGACCAGAAAAAGGAGAGAAAATGAGAAAGGAAGGAACCAAAATGTGTTAACAGGAGGTGTCTGTCGTGTAATCTGAGGCTGACTCTCAGCTGTTTGTCTGCAGTACGAGGGGCGGAAACAAGTTCAAAGGTCATGGTGAAACATAACAGACGAAGAGTCGGTCCGTTACCTGGACGACGAGCGGTGTGACGGAGCCGCTGAAGAGCAGAGAGAACGTCAAGAGCTGGAAACACAACACACACCTGTAACACAACACAACATCAATCACACACCTGTAACACAACACACATGCAACACAACACAACATCAATCACACACCTGTAACACAACATCAATAACACACCTGCAACACAACATCAATAACACACCTGTAACACAAAATCAATAACACACCTGCAACACAACATCAATAACACACCTGTAACACAAAATCAATAACACACCTGCAACACAACATCAATAACACACCTGCAACACAACATCAATAACACACCTGTAACACAAAATCAATAACACACCTGCAACACAACATCAATAACACACCTGCAACACAACATCAATAACACACCTGTAACACAAAATCAATAACACACCTGTAACACAACACACATGCAACACAACACAAAATCAATAACACACCTGCAACACAACACAACATCAATAACACACTCTGATTGATTCTCTCTCTGATTGGTCCTGTCTCTGATTGGTTCTGCCTCTGATTGGTTCTCTCTCTGATTGGTTCTCTCTCTGATTGGTTCTCTCTCTGATTGGTTCTCTCTCTGATTGGTTCTCTCACACATCCTGTCTGGAGCAGTTGGCAGTTTAAAGCAGAGATCTAGAGAGAAGTTCTTCAGATAATCAGACATGAAGTGTAAACACTCGGCTGGGAGGCTCAGGTTAGAGTTTTACCTGCTGGAAGTTTGTTGCTTCTGATTGGTCGACACGGCGGCTTGCAGCACTTCCCCAATCACCTTCTTCATTTGCCCCAAAGCATCATGGGAAGTGTTTGGTCCAAAATGCTTCAGCAGAAAGTTCCTGAGCTGAGAGACGAAGAGATGAAGTGATGAAGAGATGAAGAGATGAAGTGATGAAGAGATGAAGAGATGAAGTGATGAAGAGACGAAGAGATGAAGAGATGAAGTGATGAAGAGATTAAGTGATGAAGAGATGAAGTGATGAAGAGATGAAGTGATAAAGAGACGAAGTGATGAAGAGATGATGAGACGAAGAGATGAAGTGATGAAGAGATGAAGAGATGAAGTGATGAAGAGATGAAGAGACGAAGAGATGAAGAGATGAAGAGATGAAGTGATGAAGAGATGAAGTGACGAAGAGATGAAGAGATAAAGAGATGAAGTGATGAAGAGATTAAGTGATGAAGAGATTAAGTGATGAAGAGATGAAGTGACGAAGAGATGAAGAGATAAAGAGATGAAGTGATGAAGAGATGAAGTGATGAAGAGATGAAGAGATGAAGAGATGAAGTGATGAAGAGATGAAGTGATGAAGAAACGAAGAGATGAAGAGATGAAGAGATGAAGAGTTGAAGTGATGAAGTGATGAAGAGATGAAGTGATGAAGAAACGAAGAGATGAAGAGATGAAGAGATGAAGTGATGAAGAGATGAAGTGATGAAGAGATGAAGTGATGAAGAAACGAAGAGATAAAGAGATGAAGTGATGAAGAAACGAAGAGATGAAGAGATGAAGAGATGAAGAGTTGAAGTGATTAAGTGATGAAGAGATGAAGTGATGAAGAGATGAAGAGATGAAGTGATGAAGAGATGAAGTGATGAAGAGATGAAGAGATTAAGTGATGAAGAGATTAAGTGATGAAGAGATTAAGTGATGAAGAGATGAAGTGATGAAGTGATGAAGTGATGAAGAGATTAAGTGATGAAGAGATGAAGAGATGAAGTGATGAAGAGATGAAGTGATGAAGAGATGAAGAGATTAAGTGATGAAGAGATTAAGAGATGAAGAGATGAAGAGATGAAGAGATGAAGTGATGAAGAGATGAAGAGATGAAGTGATGAAGAGACGAAGAGATGAAGAGATGAAGTGATGAAGAGATTAAGTGATGAAGAGATGAAGAGATGAAGTGATGAAGAGATGAAGTGATAAAGAGACGAAGTGATGAAGAGATGATGAGACGAAGAGATGAAGTGATGAAGAGATGAAGAGATGAAGTGATGAAGAGATGAAGAGACGAAGAGATGAAGAGATGAAGTGATGAAGAGATGAAGTGACGAAGAGATGAAGAGATAAAGAGATGAAGTGATGAAGAGATTAAGTGATGAAGAGATTAAGTGATGAAGAGATGAAGTGACGAAGAGATGAAGAGATAAAGAGATGAAGTGATGAAGAGATGAAGTGATGAAGAGATGAAGAGATGAAGAGATGAAGTGATGAAGAGATGAAGTGATGAAGAAACGAAGAGATGAAGAGATGAAGAGATGAAGAGTTGAAGTGATGAAGTGATGAAGAGATGAAGTGATGAAGAAACGAAGAGATGAAGAGATGAAGAGATGAAGTGATGAAGAGATGAAGTGATGAAGAGATGAAGTGATGAAGAAACGAAGAGATAAAGAGATGAAGTGATGAAGAAACGAAGAGATGAAGAGATGAAGAGATGAAGAGTTGAAGTGATTAAGTGATGAAGAGATGAAGTGATGAAGAGATGAAGAGATGAAGTGATGAAGAGATGAAGTGATGAAGAGATGAAGAGATTAAGTGATGAAGAGATTAAGTGATGAAGAGATTAAGTGATGAAGAGATGAAGTGATGAAGTGATGAAGTGATGAAGAGATTAAGTGATGAAGAGATGAAGAGATGAAGTGATGAAGAGATGAAGTGATGAAGAGATGAAGAGATTAAGTGATGAAGAGATTAAGTGATGAAGAGATTAAGTGATGAAGAGATGAAGTGATGAAGTGATGAAGAGATTAAGTGATGAAGAGATGAAGAGATGAAGTGATGAAGAGATTAAGTGATGAAGAGATGAAGTGATGAAGTGATGAAGAGATTAAGTGATGAAGAGATGAAGTGATGAAGAGATGAAGAGATTAAGTGATGAAGAGATGAAGTGATGAAGAGATGAAGAGATGAAGTGATGAAGTGATGAAGAGATGAAGAGATTAAGTGATGAAGAGATGAAGTGATGAAGAGATGAAGTGATGAAGAGATGAAGAGATTAAGTGATGAAGAGATTAAGTGATGAAGAGATGAAGTGATGAAGAGATGAAGAGATTAAGTGATGAAGAGATGAAGTGATGAAGAGATGAAGTGATGAAGAGATGAAGAGATGAAGAGATTAAGTGATGAAGAGATGAAGAGATGAAGTGATGAAGAGATGAACCAGCAGAGGGCGGCAGAGAGTAATAAGTGATTACTACAAAATAAAATGAATTAAACATTTTAAAAAATGAATCTAAAGAAAAAGAGAAGCAAAAGAATAATGCTGATGATACTGAAATAATAAAGTAAGGAGTTAGGGAAGATGAGAGATAGGAGAGAAAAGGAGAAATGATGGATCAGTAAGGAAAGGAAGGAATGAAGGAAGGAAAGGATGAAGTGTGAAGGAAAAGGAAGGGAACGAGCGGAGGATGGAAAGGAAATGAAGGTAAGAAAGAAGAGGAAACAAAAGGAAAGGAGGAGATAAGGAAGTATCAGAGTAGGAGGAGAGTTGCTAGGGAAGGAAAGGAGGAAGCGAAGAAGGAAAGATTAGAAGAAGGGAGGAGAGAAGAGGAGAAGTAGGTCTTAGGAAAGAAAGGATGAAGTGTGAAGACAAAGGAAAGAATGAGAGGAGGAATCAGGAAAAGGTTACACACACACACACACACACGCACACAGACACACACACACACACACACACACACACACACACACACACACACACACACACACACACACACACACACACACACAGAGACACACACACACACACACACACACACACACACACAGACACACACACACACACACACACACACACACTACTGCAGCACATCGGCGCTCTGAATAATAATATTTAGGTTTTGTACCTTTGTGGGCCGTCCCCGCCGCTCCTGATTGGTCGTCACCACGGTGATGTCGTGCAGGAAGGAAGTCAGCGGCTTCACCGACGTCACCAGGACGTAAACATTCACCATGGCAACCAGAGCAGGAGGCGGGGCTCCGACAGGCGAGCGGCTGTCAGACAGAAAACAGGAAGTTCAGAAAGAGTTCAGAGAGACTGAAGCTCGGCCGGAGTAATCTGATTACCTGTCGGCTCCCTCAGGGAGCCGCAGCTTCTGATTGGTCGATCCACAGGCGTGTGGGCTCATGGGTAATTCAGATCCTGAGAAAACAGAACAAAAAAAAACTTTATTTACAAAAAATGTACACACAAAAGTCTCGGGGGAAGTGCTCTTATTTTGAAAAGAAAAATTAAATTAGTTGTTTTGTTTGTTTTATAAATAAAAAACTTAGCAAGAAAAAGAAATAAAAATGTAAAAATAAAGAGAAAACAAAAGAACAATTGATGAAACAGATGTGTTGCATCACAACGCCACACGTCTCGTCCCAGAGCGCCATGCGATGCATCACAACGCCATACGTCTCGACCCAGAGCGCCATGCGATGCATCCGAACGCTGTACGTTCTGTTTGCCTGGGCCACTAACAGCTGACTGGTAGACAACGGGGGATAAAATAATTCTTTAACATGTTAAAATCTCGTGTTTTTTAGCCATCTACCGGCACTTTGTGGTAATTTTCTATCGCCGGTGGGGGCGGGACTTAACCCTTGTGTTGTCTTCTGGTTGGCCGTCTGGGTCAAAATTAACAGTTTCTGATGTTTTAAAGCACTTTTTTTCAATGTTTTTGTCACTTTTTGATGCTATTTTTCACTAACACCAACTTATTACCACTAGTTTTACACTTATTTTAGTAATTCATGGTGAATACATTTCACTTATAGGAGATTATACCTAATTTGGAAATGATGACTGATTTTGACTGATATTAGAGGAACGTACTGCATGTTGATGGAGAATCACAGACGTGTATCTCAAAGTTTAGTCAGGATTTAAATCCATTTACATTTTTTCAAATGATAAAAAAAATTGAATTCCCAAAATTCAATTTGCGTGCGTGCGTGCGTGCGTGGATGCGTGTGTGTGTGTGTGTGTGAAGATAACAGTTTCTGCCTAGAAACAAGGAGACACCCCCCTGTGAGAGGGGGATGAAGGCTTAAGGGAGAGAACAGATCGGGGCTCACTTCAGACCAGATCCTGGTGGACCGGCTCTGACTTCATGTCTGCTGCTAGAGAAACCCACAGCTGTGATGTAACTGGACTTGGCTGACTGACCTCATGGTCTCTGATTGATCCGTGTGTCTGGTGAACGTAAGTCCAATAAAAGAAGGCGCAGGATTTAATCAGGAGTCCGATTGGACTGGCTTTAGGGCCTTTTCGGACAATTCCCACTACAGGTGTGACTCACCTGTCCGTTCAGACTGAGTGAGGAAGTGACAGAGACCTCCACCTGCGTCAGAGAACGCCTCCATCACCGCGGGCAACAGGTTCACCTGAGACAAAGAGACACAGGTGAGTCCACAGACGCTCAGCCAGGCTGCTCTCTGATTGGCTGAGCGGCGGCTGCGAGTCTCACCGTCTGATGACGCTGCAGCCGCGAGAAGGAGACTCTCCTCAGACAGCTTCTCTCGGCTCCGCTGAGACACAGCAGCAGGCTCCACCCACTCACACCTGTAACCACGGAGACACAGACAGGAAGTCACACCTGGACCACGTCATGTGTGTCAGTCAGTGTGTTTACCTGCAGTATAAAAACCCATTATATTCAGGATAATACTCTGATATCTCAAACGCCATGTAACCATCCGGCCCGGTTGGAATCAGAGTTCTTCTGACCCGTTAACAGAGCTAGAGAACTCCTTCAGTAACCGGGGATCCTGCATGTTTACACCTTCACCGGGCTACGAATGCACTGAAAAACATAGAAATGTAGCGTGTACTCAAACTGATGTATATGTTTTAGCAGCCTAACATGTGCAGCTGCCTCGTATGCAGCAGGATGTTGCTCAGCTTCTGACTATCTGACTATTCTGAGGATCGTTCTTACATGAGGCTCATTTTACAACTACAAGGTCAATATTGTTTTTCACTGACGACTAAACAACAAACTCTCCGTGTATTTATATGGGACTGAGCTTTAGGAGCTTTCCATCTTTACTCTCCTCCCTGTTACGCTGCATTCAGGGATCAACACTAAAGTAAGTTGTTCAAAAACTTTCTTTTTAGTAAACTCTGAGAACTCAAACAATGTTCTCAATGCTGAGTTCATGTGTAGAGCTCCTGGAGATACTCGGAGCAAAGTCTCATGTTGTGTCTTCTTAGTGGTTATAAAATAGTGATTTTGATGCTATCATAGTAGAGCCCCGAGCTCTCCCGAAAACTAAAATACACTCAATCTTAAAAGTGGAGCTTCCGTCCTAAATATGCTTTTAAACTAAAGTTTGACTCACGTACATTCTCAGAAACACCCAGGATGCATTTAGTGAGAGTTAGGCTTTAACTCTGTAACGGTAGAACTGAATGTATTTGTCTTTTGACATCAATAAATGTCTGTAATGTGAAATAAAAGCAGTCTCGATCATTCAGGTAACATTCAGCTCCGCCCACTCAGGCCTGTAACCACGGAGACTCAGCCAGGAAGTTACATCTGACTTTGGAGGATCTGAACTAACCCTTTAACACCCAAAAACCACAATAACACCAACAAAGCAGCGACAGCCGTCGTGTTCTACGAGCTAAAATCTCTGGTTTAGTCAAAGCAGTCTGGTGGTCAGAGCAGAGACAACAAGTCTACCAGCAAAGAGCTGCAAATACTTTCAGGTAGAGGTATAACATGTAGGTTACACACACACACACACACACACACACACACACACACACACACACACACACACACACACACACACACACACACACACACACACGCACACACACACACACACACACAGACACACACAGACACGGGAAAGCTTTCTTAATAAAAACACACAACTAACAAACATCACACCTGGGACAGGATTTCAGCTCTCCCAGGTGAGGGTCCTGTGCCTCACCCATCAGCCATTACAACAGGTTAATATTTGAGCCAATGGGAGCGCTCTCGTTCCGTGGGCTCAAAAATCGAGCTGTTCCACTTAGCGCTCCCCCTACAGGTCTGGAGCACTTCCGTTGTGTTGTGGTATTTGCAGCGCGTTTGCTGAATGCTGTGCATGTGTTGTCAAATTAATGAAGTCGTTTTCTTAATCTGCTTGTGTTTTATCTATTTGTATTTGTTAAGTTGCAGGGCGTTTACACCTTCCTGCCCTGTAGGCAAATTGTAGGGGGTCGAGTTGTGGCTGTGTTATTGCTAAAATCTCCTGTTTGGTCATTTTTTTAAAAGCTTTCATAATAAGAGACGTGAGGGCCACTGGTCTAAAATCATGAAGTGATTTAGATGAGGGACCCGGTGTGATTGAAGTGACATGCAGCATATGTTGCTCAGCTTCTGACTATAGAGAAGTAGCTCATAAAACCACTTCATAACATCTGAACTGTCCCTTTAAGATAAAACTCATCAGCTGCCTGAGAAAGCTCCACACCTTACATCACCTGAGACAGACCAGGTAAACCTGTCTGTTCCTGCTGAGTTGTCAGTGAGAAGAGACGCACCGACAGACACACGGTAAGATTTACCTTTTATTACAAAGCTGAGACTTTACCTGGGGGGGGACAGGTACAGGAAGGAGCTCTGAAGTACTGAATAAGTGAAATACTTCAACTGTAATCTGCTACAGACTGAAAAATACTCAAAATCTCAAAGTTAAAGTAACCAAGGCAACTTTCTGCAGCAGGGGGGGGGGGGGGGGCACACTGGAGACGTTTACTTTGGTAAAGTTGGAAAGATATTCACAGATTTGACTTCCGGGATCAATAACTTCTGAGCAAAATGTTATTAAATCACAAGCAACAAATCTTTCATACTGTAGTAAGATTAACAACGAGCTATAAACTCATTAAAAATAACATGGGAGACGTTCACCTTCCAGACTGTCTGCCAGGAATCTCTTAGGTTTAGACAACAATACTTAGTTAGGTTTAGGAAAAGATAGTAGTTTGGGTTAAAATAAACCTCTCTTGGCAGAAAGCCCTGAAGGCAAACTTGTCCCGTGTGCGAGGGAGGGAAACACAACTGACTTCCTGTTTTAACGTCTGCTGTTTCTGCTGGTTTCAGCTGCTCTCAGAGACAAAATGGCTTCCATGTCAGAGAAGGATTTCTGCTGTTCGGTCTGTCATGAAGTCTTCAGAGATCCTGTTGTTCTGTCATGTAGCCACAGCTTCTGTAAAGACTGTCTGCAGAGGTGGTGGAGAGAGAAACCAACACAGGAGTGTCCTGTTTGTATGAGAAGATCTTCAAAGTCAGAACCACCTCGTAACCTGGAGTTAAAGAAGCTGTGTGAGAGTTTCTTACAGCAGAGAGATCAGAGATCTTCAGAGGCTCTCTGCAGTCTGCACTCTGAGAAACTCAAACTCTTCTGTCTGGACCATCAGCAGCCGGTGTGTCTCATCTGCAGAGATTCAGAAACACACTCCGACCACAGAATCAGACCCATCGATGAAGCTGCTCGACAACACAAGAAGAAACTTCAGGAAACTCTGGAGCCCTTAAAGGAGAAGTTAGAGGTTTTTGAACAAGATAAAGTGAAGTGCGATCAAACAGCAGAATACCTGAAGGTCCAGGCCCAACGCACAGAGTCGCAGATTAAGGATCAGTTTAAGAAGCTTCACCAGTTTCTAGAAGAAGAAGAGGAGGCCAGGTTGGCTGCACTGAGGGAGGAAGAGGAGCAGAAGAGTCAGAGGATGAAGGAGAAGATGGAGGCTCTGAGCAGAGAGATAGCAGCTCTTTCAGACACAGTTGGAGCCACAGAGGAGCAGCTGAGAGCTGAAGACGTCTCGTTCCTGATCAACTACAAGGCTGCAGTGGAAAGAGTCCAGCAGCCCCCCCTGCTGGAGGATCCACAGCTGCACTCAGGAGCTCTGATAGACGAGGCCAAACACCTGGGCAACCTGAGCTTCAACATCTGGAACAAGATGAAGGACCTGGTCTCCTACTATCCTCTGATTCTGAACCCAAATACTGCTGATCCAAACCTCATTCTGTCTGAAGATCTGACCAGTGTGAGACGAGGAGATAAACAGCAGCTTCCTGATAATCCAGAGAGGATTAATAAATATGGCACTGTCCTGGGCTCTGAGGGCTTTAACTCAGGGACTCACAGCTGGGATGTCGAGGTTGGAGACAGTCCAGCCTGGCTACTGGGTGTGTTAGAGTCTGTCCAGAGCAAGGGAGGCAAACCGCCTGGATTATGGGCAATAGCATTCTCTGCAGGTAAATACTCAGCAGCATCTCCATCAGCTTCAGACACTGATCTCCCGTTTGAGAATCAGCACCAGAGGATCAGAGTGACTCTGGACTGGAACAGAGGAAAGCTGTCGTTCTCTGATCCAGATACTGACACACAGATACACACCTTCACACACACCTTCACTGAGAAGATGTTTCCATACATTGACACTGGGTGTAATCTGAAGATATCACCACTGAAGGTCTGTGTGACAAAACAACAGGTCTGATAGGGTCTTTAGATTTAAGTTGGTGGTAATAATAGTAAACAACTATTCACTTCTTATACGTTAATGTGTTCCATCTTTTTAAGTAGAAATAATATCTGAACTGAATGATAAAATAAGTTCAAACTTTATATCAGCAACAGCAAACAGTAACAGGAGTCAGTAGATTAAATATGAAAGAATATAAACAGAATAATGGTTAATATAAACGGTAGTAAACTGATTACAGCAGTAAAGGAGATGGCTGAATGAAACAACAAAAGGTTTAAAAAAATTAAAAGATATGTTTATATATGTAAATATGGATGTTTAGATAAAACATTATTATTGTTCTTCTGATCTGTCAAAGGTGTAATGTACAAAACTGGTTTTTTTTCCCCAATTGTTTTTGGAAAAGAATTTCAACATTTCTTTGTTGTTTTTTGATGTTTTTGTCTCTTTTTACAAGTTTTATTCCCGATAATTTTCTCGATGTTTTTATCACTTTTTTATAATCCTTGCAGATGTCCTCCCCCCCTCCCTCCCTAGATAGCTGAAGTGCTCAACCCCCCCAATGTTGACCCCAAAGATACCCCTTTGTGTTCTGCCTCCATTTCCATTGTTGTGATTGATTTAGTGTATAATGTCTGTGTGTAGTTTTGATGTAAGTCATTATTTTGAGATACTGAGCAGGGTTTGACATACGCAATGGCTCGATGGCCCGATGGCCCGATGGACCGATGGCCTAATGGCCCGATGGCCCGATGGACCGATGGCTCGGGACAGTAAGACTGTATGTCGGGCGAGTTGATTGGCCAGCCAATCAAAGTGACGAGTCAGTTCCTTGTAATTTGATGCTAACGTTGGGTGCAACACCATCTTTTCTTTTTAACTCTGTAACGGTAGAACTGAATGTATTTGTCTTTTGACATCAATAAATGTTTGTGGTGTGAAATAAAAGCAGTCTCGATCATTCAGGTAACATTCAGCTGCTGCTGAGACACAGCAGCAGGCTCCACCCATTCACACCTGTAACCATGGAGACACAGCAGCAGGCTCCACCCATTCACACCTGTAACCATGGAGACACAGCAGCAGGCTCCACCCATTCACACCTGTAACCATGGAGACATAGCCGCAGGCTCCACCCACTCACACCTGTAACCATGGAGACACAGAAAACACATGAAGTCACAGACAGGAAGTTACATTGGGAACCACTGACACTCAGGGCCAGATGTACGTACATTTGCGAACGTAGCGTTATCAGCGCCATGGCTCACCCGCAGATAGCGAACGCAATGATACCATAGTTTACGCCATATTTACCAAACCTGCAGGTCATCCGTAATTAGCGCCTTTCTCCGCCCACTATACCGTAAACTGTAAGTACTTGTGCTATGATACGGCTGAGTGCAGACTGCGATATTCCCACTGCTGATGCTATGACTGTTTGAAATGATCCTGATGCCAATATTTGTAATGTAGCGAGGAGTTTAACAACTGCTGGAATGTGAACTCTGAGTCGGAGATTCGATGTCGTCTTTGATTTATTCCAGTAACTGTAATCTTGCATGGCTGCTTAATCTGTGATCCTTGTGGCAAAACTCCTTTCAGCTCGTCTCCTTGGCCGATGTCTTCGTCTTGCTCGGATTACTGCTGTCATTTCACCAGGAGGCATATGTGAGGAAACCCGCTTCCAGGTTTACACCTGCTTTTAAGAGGCGGAGAATTTTCACCGCCAAATAGAGGCGCGCTATCACTGGCGGTTTTTGTACATACCGCGGAATACGTAATTAAGCGCTCTTTACGCTTCCCCTCCCATCTCTTTACGGTAAACTCCCACTTTCCCCGCGACCCTCCCATGAATAAATATGCATGACACAAAAAACGCAATTTGCCCTTTTCAGCTCCCACGACATGCAGTTTGCGCTTTTACATCATTGCGGCCTGTTTGTACATACCTCGCCATGATTTTACGCGCACGTTGCGACACAAATACGCCTGAAGTGGGCGCAAAAGCGTTAGTACATCTGGCCCTCAGACAGGAAGTTACACCTGGAGACGTTTCCTTCAATAAAGTTGGAAAAATATTCACAGATTTGACTTCTGGGATAAATAACTTCTGAGCAAAATGTCATTAAATCACAACGAGCCATCTTTCCTACCGTAGTAAGGTGAACAACGAGCTACAAACTCATTTCCATCAGAACGAGTCGTCCTCCGACCTGGAGGAATAACGCTGGTCTCTACGAGCAGCCGGCGTCAGACGAGTGCTCAGGGACAACACCCAACAAAAATATGTATTCATGTAATGATTAAATAAGGTAGTGTCTCCAAATGTACCTCAATTATAACTTGTCTCCTGCTACTTGTACTACATCACTTACTTTAAAAATAAATAAGCATATTCATAACTTTGGGGAATATGTTTTGCTAAAGAAATGTAATATATGTCATAATTAGGTAATTGGTGATTTAACCCTTGTGTGGTGTTCAGGTCTGTGGAACCCATTTCCAATGTTTGCTAAAAGAATTATTATTATTTATTTACTTTCATCTGTTCTGATTAACTTGTAAGATATAATCACCAATAATGATAAAAAATCTTGTTTATATTTTTTAAAACCTTTTTTATATTTGTATTTCCTCGTTTTCTCACAAAAACACAACATTTTCATATGATCATACATGTGATTTCACAGGGGTAAATGGCAAATATGAACCATAAATTATGTATATATCATTGGTAATTGAGCTAAAGTAAACATCTGTTAAGTATTTTTACATAAATGGTTCTGACTGTATTGATTTAAAAGCCTAATAATGTGGTTGGTCCACCAGACCCGGGAACACTGGCTGGGTAACAAAAATATGAACACCTCACAAGGGTTAATAACATTTTGCTCAGAAGTTATTGATCCCGGAAATTCAAATCTGTGAATGTTTTTCCAACTTTACCAAAGTTACATCACCTGAGACAGACCAGGTAAACCTGTCTGTTCCTGTTGAGTTGTCAGTGAGAAGAGACGCACTGACAGACAGGTTAGGTTTAGACAACAACACTACTGAAGCCATGTCCACAAGAAGACGTTTGGATGAAAACGCATCCGTCTTCCCTGGATTTGGTTCAAGAAAATTCACATCCACATGAATCCATCTGTAAATGACTCAACACGCTACTTCATATGCCAGGCCTGTAGGCGGCGCTGTTACTGCTACATAAATTAACGGAACGAAGAAGAAGAGCAGCCTTCAGTCACTTCCACTTCCTTTCATAACATGACTAGCTAGTTCTCTTAATACAGCCATGGACTAGACTTTAATAACTTTCACCACTGCTCGTTCTATAAAGGCCACCGCTAGAAAACGTTACATTGTATAATGTTTTGGATTCCATTTTATCTTGCAATTCTGTCTGCTATCTGACATGATTGCAGCGCGCTAGCTAGCAGAGCTAATGCTAGCTCTGTTAGCTAACATCGGCAGTCAAACAAACGTCAATGATCCGATGTCTTTTTGATAATCTAGCTACACGTTTTTCTTGCGGTAGCCTTTCTACAATAAGCCATGCTAACAGTTACTATAATCAGTTCCAGGAGTTGATGAGCAGACAGATTAGCGAGCTAGTTGATAAGTTCTCTACTTCCACTTTATAAACAGCGTTGCGTCCCTGCTAGAGCCGTCAGCTGGGTTGAAGGCAGTCAGCTGTGAGGCCGAGGTGTATGGGGATGACATCATCGATACGCACGTATGCGGTTTCGCCGTCCAGACGAAGCCAAACGTGAGCCGTTTTTTTTTTTTTAATTCACCCTGGGACCAGGTTTCAAAAAAGTGCGTTTACAGGATTTGTGTGGACGATCGGCCCAAACGATGCAAAAGATGTGCGTTTGCATCAAAATGCGTCTTCGTGTGGACGGCCCCTTAGTTAAGTTTAGGAAAAGATAGTAGTTTGGGTTAAAATAAACCCTGCTGGCAGACAGCCACACACCCTGAAGGTGAACTTGTCCCGTGTGCGAGGGAGGAAAACACAACTGACTTCCTGTTTTAACGTCTGCTGTTTCTGCTGGTTTCAGCTGCTCTCAGAGACAAAATGGCGTCCATGTCAGAGGAGGATTTCTGCTGTTCGGTCTGTCGTGAAGTCTTTAGAGATTCTGTTGTTCTGTCATGTAGCCACAGCTTCTGTAAAGACTGTCTGCAGAGCTGGTGGTCAGATAAACCAACACAGGAGTGTCCAGTTTGTAAGAGAAGATCTTCAAGACCAGAACCACCTCGTAACCTGGAGTTAAAGAAGCTGTGTGAGAGTTTCTTACAGCAGAGAGATCAGAGATCTTCAGAGGCTCTCTGCAGTCTGCACTCTGAGAAACTCAAACTCTTCTGTCTGGACCATCAGCAGCCGGTGTGTCTCGTCTGCAGAGATTCAGAAAAACACTCCGACCACAGATTCAGACCCATCGATGAAGCTGCACGACAACTGAAGAAGAAACTCCAGGAAACTCTGGAGCCCTTAAAGGAGAAGTTAAAGGTTGTTGAACAAGTTAAAGTGAAGTTTGATCAGACAGCAGAACACCTGAAGATCCAGGCCCGACGCACAGAGACGCAGATTAAGGATCAGTTTAAGAAGCTTCACCAGTTTCTAGAAGAGGAAGAGGAGGCCAGGATGGCTGCACTGAGGGAGGAAGAGGAACAGAAGAGTCAGAGGATGAAGGAGATGGCGGCTCTGAGCAGAGAGATAGCAGCTCTTTCAGACACAGTCAGAGCCACAGAGGAGCAGCTGAGAGCTGAAGACGTCTCGTTCCTGATCAACTACAAGGCTGCAGTGGAAAGAGTCCAGCAGCCCCCCCTGCTGGAGGATCCACAGCTGCACTCAGGAGCTCTGATAGACGAGGCCAAACACCTGGGCAACCTGAGCTTCAACATCTGGAACAAGATGAAGGACATGGTCTCCTACACTCCTGTGGTTCTGGACCCAAACACTGCTCATCCAAGACTCATCCTGTCTGAAGATCTGACCAGTGTGAGAGGAGGAGAGGAACAGCAGCTTCCTGATAATCCAGAGAGGATTGACAGATACCTCTCTGTCCTGGGCTCTGAGGGCTTTAACTCAGGGACTCACAGCTGGGATGTCGAGGTTGGAGACAGTACAGTCTGGGTACTGGGTGTGTCAGCAGAGTCTGTCCAGAGGAAGGGAGACATAGACTCTGGAATATGGGCAATAGGGTTCTATAAAGGTAAATACTCAGCTCTGTCTCCATCAGCTCCAGGCACTGCTCTCCCGTTTAAGAAGCTCCAGAGGATCAGAGTGACTCTGGACTGGAACAGAGGAGAGCTGTCGTTCTCTGATCCTGATACTAACACACACATACACACCTTCACACACACCTTCACTGAGAAGATGTTTCCATTCATGCTCATTGATGATAATCTGAAGATATCACCACTGAAGGTCTGTGTGATAAAACAACAGGTCTGATGGAGTCTGTAGTTTTAGGGTGGTGATAATAATAGTAAACAACT
This sequence comes from Gymnocephalus cernua, assembly GCA_023631565.1. Classification (NCBI taxonomy): domain Eukaryota; kingdom Metazoa; phylum Chordata; class Actinopteri; order Perciformes; family Percidae; genus Gymnocephalus; species Gymnocephalus cernua. The sequence goes on along the minus strand of CM042447.1, from coordinate 296,922 downwards.
ATTCACTTCTTAAAAAATGATGTGTTCCATCTTTTTATGTAGAAATAATATCTCTGTTATATGCTTTTGTTGCCTTTATTTGATTGTTTTAGTGTCTAACGTCTGTTTGTAGTTTTGATGCAAGTCATAATTTTGAGATATTGAGCAGCGTTCGACATAAGCAACGGCCCGATGGCTCGATGGCCCGATGACCCGATGGCTCGGGACAGTAAGACTGTATGTCGGGCGAGTTGATTGGCCAGCCAATCAAAGTGACGAGTCAGTTCCTTGTAATTTGATGCTAACGTTGGGTGCAACATTATCTTTTCTTTCTAAAGCGTAACTCTCGCCAAAATGCAACCGAGGGTCTTTTTGAATGAACGGACTCCAGAGGAGGAAATATCGTTCTTACATGAGGCTCATTTTACAACTACAAGGTCAATATTGTTTTTCACTGACGACTAAACAACAAACTATCCGTGTATTTATATGGGACTGAGCTTTAGGAGCTTTCCATCTTTACTCTCCTCCCTGTTACGCTGCATTCAGAGATCAACACTAAAGTAAGTCGTTCAAAAACTTTCTTTTTAGTAAATCTGAGAACTCAAACAATGTTCTCAATGCTGAGTTCATGTGTAGAGCTCCTGGAGATACTTGGAGCAAAGTCTCATGTTGTGTCTTCTTAGTGGTTATAAAATAGTGATTTTGATGCTATCATAGTAGAGCCCCGAGCTCTCCCGAAAACTAAAATACACTCAATCTTAAAAGTGGAGCTTCCGTCCTAAATATGCTTTTAAACTAAAGTTCGACTCACGCACATTCACAGAAACACCCAGGATGCATTTAGTGAGAGTTAGGCTTTAACTCTGTAACGGTAGAACTGAATGTTTGTCTTTTGACATCAATAAATGTCTGTAATGTGAAATAAAAGCAGTCTCGATCATTCAGGTAACATTCAGCTCCGCCCACTCAGGCCTGTAACCACGGAGACTCAGCCAGGAAGTTACATCTGACTTTGGAGGATCTGAACTAACCCTTTAACACCCAAAAACCACAATAACACCAACAAAGCAGCGACAGCCGTCGTGTTCTACGAGCTAAAATCTCTGGTTTAGTCAAAGCAGTCTGGTGGTCAGAGCAGAGACAACAAGTCTACCAGCAAAGAGCTGCAAATACTTTCAGGTAGAGGTATAACATGTAGGTTACACACACACACACACACACACACACACACACACACACACACACACACACACACACACACACACACACACACACACACACACGGGAAAGCTTTCTTAATAAAAACACACAACTAACAAACACCACACCCGGGACAGGATTTCAGCTCTCCCAGGTGAGAGTCCTGTGCCTCACCCATCAGCCATTACAACAGGTTAATATTTGAGCCAATGGGAGCGCTCTCGTTCCGTGGGCTCAAAAATCGAGCTGTTCCACTTAGCGCTCCCCCTACAGGTCTGGAGAACTTCCGTTATGTTGTGGTATTTGCAGTTGTTTGCTGAATGCTGTGCATGTGTTGTCAAATTAATGAAGTCGTTTTCTTAATCTGATTGTGTTTTGTCTATTTGTATGTGTTTTCTTGAGTTGCAGGGCGTTTGCCCCTGCCGGCCACCGTACCTTCCTGCCCTGTAGGCAAATTGTAGGGGGTCGAGTTGTGGCTGTGTTATTGCTAAAATCTCCTGTTTGGTCATTTTTTTAAAAGCTTTCATAATAAGAGACGTGAGGGCCACTGGTCTAAAATCATGAAGTGATTTAGATGAGGGACCCGGTGTGATTGAAGTGACTTATTGAATATAAAGGCGAGTATGTCAGACAGTGGCTCTGCACAGCTTTTGAGGAGGCGGCCACCAATATTATCTGGACCAGGGATCTTCCTTTCCTTTCCTTCACCCCCCCTAAGAATTTTGTGAACTCTGTCCTTATAATGATAGCCACATTTTGTTCTGCCCATGGTTCCCTGTACGTGGACAATTCCTTGGTGAAGTCGTAAATATTAAAGCGGTTGTAGAAAATATTCATCTGCAAGCTCAGAATCTGTCTTGCCATCAAAGGAGGTTTTTATGATTGGATTATTAGCCCATCATCGACTTCACACCGTCTCATGCAGGGCGAGACGACAGCTGCCCCCGTATGCAGCAGGATGTTGATCAGCTTCTGACTATAGAGAAGTAGCTCATAAAACCACTTCATAATATCTGAACTGTCCCTTTAAGATAAAACTCATCAGCTGCCTGAGAAAGCTGCACACCTTACATTACATCACCTGAGAAAGACCAGGAAACCTGTCTGTTCCTGCTGAGTTGTCCGTGAGAAGAGACGCACCGACAGACACACGGTAAGATTTACCTTTTATTACAAAGCTGAGACTTTACCTGGGGGGGGGGGGGGGCAGGTACAGGAAGGAGCTCTGAAGTACTGAAGAAGTGAAATACTGCAACTGTAATCTGCTGCAGACTGAAAAACACTCAAAGACTCAAAGTTAAAGTAACTGAGGCAACTTTCTGCAGCGGGGGGGGGGGGGGGGGGCACATGGGAGACGTTTACTTCGGTAAAGTTGGAAAGATATTCACAGATTTGATTTCTGGGATCAATAACTTCTGAGCAAAATGTCATTAAATCACAACGAGCCATCTTTCCTACCGTAGTAAGGTAAACAACGAGCTACAAACTCATTTCCATCAGAACGAGTCGTCCTCCGACCTGGAGGAATAACGCTGGTCTCTACGAGCAGCCGGCGTCAGACGAGTGCTTAGGGACAACACCCAACAGAAATATGTATTCATGTAACGATTAAATAAGGTAGTGTCTCCAAATGTACCTCAATTATAACTTGTCTCCTGCTTCTTGTACTACAGCACTTACTTTAAAAATAAATAAGCATATTCATCATTTTGGGGAATATGTTTTGCTAAAGAAATGTAATATATGTCATAATTAGGTAATTTGTGATTTAACCCTTGTGTGGTGTTCAGGTCTGTGGAACCCGTTTCCAATGTTTGCTAAAAGAAATATTATGCTATTTATTTACTTTCATCTGTTCTGATTAAGTTGTAAGAAATAATCACCAATATTGATCAAAAATCTTGTTTCTATTTTTTTAAACCTTTTTTATAATTATATTTCCTCGTTTTCTCACAAAAACACAACATGTTCATATGATCATGCATGTGATCTCACAGGGGTACATGGCAAATATGAACCATAAATGATGTATATATCATTGGTAATTGAGCTAAAGTAAACATCTGTTAAGTATTTTAACATAAATGGTTCTGGCTGTATTGATTTAAAAGCCTAATAATGTGGTTGGTCCACCAGACCCGGGAACACTGGCTGGGTAACAAAAATATGAACACCTCACAAGGGTTAATAACATTTTGCTCAGAAGTTATTGATCCCAGAAATTCAAATCTGTGAATGTTTTTCCAACTTTACCAAAGTTACATCACCTGAGACAGACCAGGTAAACCTGTCTGTTCCTGTTGAGTTGTCAGTGAGAAGAGACGCTCCGACAGACACACGGTAAGATTTACCTTTTATTACAAAGCTGAGACTTTACCTGGGGGGGGACAGGTACAGACAGATACAGGGAGGAGCTCTGAAGTACTGAAGAAGTGAAATACTTCAACTGTAATCTGCTGCAGGCTGAAAAACACTGAAAGACTCAAAGTTAAAGTAACTGAGGCAACTTTCTGCAGCGGGGAGGGGGGGGGGGGGGGCGTGGGAGACGTTTACCTTCTGGGCTTCCCGCCAGAAATCTCTTAGGTTTAGACAACAACACTACTGAAGCCATGTCCACAACTAGACGTCAGGATGAAAACGCATCCGTCTTCCCTGGATTCGGTTCCAGAAAATTCACGTCCACATGAATCCATCTGTAAATGACTCAACACGTTACTTCTTATGCCAGGCCTGTAGGCGGCGCTGTTACTGCTACAGAAATTAACCATAAACGAAGAAGAGCAGCCTTCAGTCACTTCCACTTCCTTTCATAACATGACTAGCTAGTTCTCTTAACACATCCATGGACTAGACTTTAATAACTTTCACCACTGCTCGTTATATAAAGGCCGCCGCTAGAAAACCTTACATTGTATAATGTGCTGCTGGATTGCTTTTTATTTTGCAATTCTATCTGCTATCTGACATGATTGCTGCGCGCTAGCTAGCAGAGCTAATGCTAGCTCTGCTAGCTAACATCGGCAGTCAAACAAACGTCAATGATCCGATGTCTTTTTGATAATCTAGCTACACGTTTTTCTTGCGGTAGCCTTTCTACAATAAGCCGTGCTAACAGTTACTATAATCAGTTTAGTGAGTTGATGAGCAGACAGATTAGCGAGCTAGTTGATAAGTTCTCTACTTCCACTTTATAAACAGCGTTGCGTCCCTGCTAGAGCCGTCAGCTGGGTTGAAGGCAGTCAGCTGTGAGGCTGAGGTGTATGGCGATGACATCATCGATACGCACGTATGCGGTTTCGCCATCCAGACGAAGCCAAACGTGAGCCGTTTTTTTTTTTTTATTCACCCTGGTACCAGGTTTCAAAAAAGTGCGTTTACAGGATTTGTGTGGACGATCGGCCCAAACGATGCAAAAGATGTGCGTTTGCATCAAAATGCGTCTTCGTGTGGACGGCCCCTTAGTTAAGTTTAGGAAAAGATAGTAGTTTGGGTTAAAATAAACCCTGCTGGCAGACAGCCACACACCCTGAAGGTGAACTTGTCCCGTGTGCGAGGGAGGAAAACACAACTGACTTCCTGTCTTAACGTCTCTGTTTCTGCTGGTTTCAGCTGCTCTCAGAGACAAAATGGCGTCCATGTCAGAGGAGGATTTCTGCTGTTCGGTCTGTCGTGAAGTCTTCAGAGATCCTGTTGTTCTGTCATGTAGCCACAGCTTCTGTAAAGACTGTGTGAAGAGCTGGTGGAGAGAGAAACCAACACAGGAGTGTCCAGTTTGTAAGAGAAGATCTTCAAGACCAGAACCACCTCGTAACCTGGAGTTAAAGAAGCTGTGTGAGAGTTTCTTACAGCAGAGAGATCAGAGATCTTCAGAGGCTCTCTGCAATCTGCACTCTGAGAAACTCAAACTCTTCTGTCTGGACCACCAGCAGCCAGTGTGTCTCGTCTGCAGAGATTCAGAAACACACTCCGACCACAGAATCAGACCCATCGATGAAGCTGCACGACAACACAGGAAGAAACTCCAGGAAACGCTGGAGCCCTTAAAGAAGAAGATAAAGGTTGTTGAACAAGTTATGGTGAAGTGTGATGAAACAGCAGAACACCTGAAGGTCCAGGCCCGACGCACAGAGACGCAGATTAAGGATCAGTTTAAGAAGCTTCACCAGTTTCTAGAAGAGGAAGAGGAGGCCAGGATGGCTGCACTGAGGGAGGAAGAGAAGCAGAAGAGTCAGAGGATGAAGGAGGAGATGGAGGCTCTGAGCAGAGAGATAGCAGCTCTTTCAGACACAGTCAGAGCCACAGAGGAGCAGCTGAGAGCTGAAGACGTCTCGTTCCTGATCAACTACAAGGCTGCAGTGGAAAGAGTCCAGCAGCCCCCCCTGCTGGAGGATCCACAGCTGCTCTCAGGAGCTCTGATAGACGAGGCCAAACACCTGGGCAACCTGAGCTTCAACATCTGGAACAAGATGAAGGACCTGGTCTCCTACACTTCTGTGGTACTGGACCCAAACACTGCTCATCCAAGACTCATCCTGTCTGATGATCTGACCAGTGTGAGAGTAGGAGAAGAGAGACAGCCGCTTCCTGATAATCCAGAGAGGATTGACAGATACCTCTCTGTCCTGGGCTCTGAGGGCTTTAATTCAGGGACTCAGAGCTGGGATGTCGAGATTGGAGACAGTACATTCTGGATACTGGGTGTGTCAGCAGAGTCTGTCCAGAGGAGGGGAGACATACTGTCTGGAATATGGGCAATAGGGTTCTATAAAGGTAAATACTCAGCGTGGTCTCCACCAGCTCCAGGCACTGCTCTCCTGTTTAAGAATCAGCTCCATAGGATCAGAGTGACTCTGGACTGGAACAGAGGAGAGCTGTCGTTCTCTGATCCAGATACTAACACACACATACACACCTTCACACACACCTTCACTAAGAAGATGTTTCCATTCATGCTCACTGATGATAATCTGAAGATATCACCACTGAAGGTCTGTGTGACTAAACAACAGGTCTGATAGAGTCTGTAGTTTTAGGGTGGTGATAATAATAGTAAACAACTATTCACTTCTTAAACGATGATGTGTTCCATCTTTTTATGTAGAAATAGTATCTGTTATATGTTTGTTGCCTTTATTTGATTGTTTTAGTGTTTAATGTCTGTGTGTAGTTTTGATGCAAGTCATTATTTTGAGATACTGAGCAGCGTTCGACATAAGCAACGGCCCGATGGCCCTATGACTCGGGACAGTAAGACTGTATGTCGGGCGAGTTGATTGGCCAGCCAATCAGAGTGACGAGTCAGTTCCTTGTAATTTGATGCTGACGTTGGGAGCAACATTATCTTTTCTTTCTAAAGCGTAACTCTCGCCAAAATGCAACCGAGGGTCTTTTAGAATGAACGGACTCCAGAGGAGGAAATATCGTTCTTACATGAGGCTCATTTTTCAACTACAAGGTCAATATTGTTTTTCACTGACGACTAAACAACAAACTCTCCGTGTATTTATATGGGACTGAGCTTTAGGAGCTTTCCATCTTTACTCTCCTCCCTGTTACGCTGCATTCAGAGATCAACACTAAAGTAAGTCGTTCAAAAACTTTCTTTTTAGTAAACTCTGAGAACTCAAACAATGTTCTCAATGCTGAGTTCATGTGTAGAGCTCCTGGAGATACTCGGAGCAAAGTCTCATGTTGTGTCTTCTTAGTGGTTATAAAATAGTGATTTTGATGCTATCATAGTAGAGCACCGAGCTCTCCCGAAAACTAAAATACACTCAATCTTAAAAGTGGAGCTTCCGTCCTAAATATGCTTTTAAACTAAAGTTTGACTCACGTACATTCTCAGAAACACCCAGGATGCATTTAGTGAGAGTTAGGCTTTAACTCTGTAACGGTAGAACTGAATGTATTTGTCTTTTGACATCAATAAATGTCTGTAATGTGAAATAAAAGCAGTCTCGATCATTCAGGTAACATTCAGCTCCGCCCACTCAGGCCTGTAACCACGGAGACTCAGCCAGGAAGTTACATCTGACTTTGGAGGATCTGAACGAACCCTT
>CM042447.1:259681-287181 GCA_023631565.1 Gymnocephalus cernua | reverse complement strand
TCTGCGTATCTGGACAGCTGGATGTTGTAGTCCATCTGCTGCAGAACCTGCTGGTACAGCTGTACCTCCGGGTCAGAGACCGGCTGTCGACCCGTCAGAACCACGGCCCGCCGCCGAGGGGGTCGCTGGGGCCAGACCTGCATCTGAGGGGGACGGAGGAAACTGTGAGACTAAGTGTCTGGCAACATTATGGGATGGATCCCTACAGAGATAGACCTTTTAGTTAAAGAGTAAGATCCTTTTAGTTTAACATGAAACAGCCCCGAAATCACCATCACCAAACTACACCAGACTCCATGTAAATAATCAGGACTTTTATCATCGTAAAACACACTTCATTCAAAGTGGACAGAAACTAAATAAAACTACCAAAGTCCGTCTTGGTTCATCTTTCCACTGTTCCAACAATCACCACTCTGGTCTGGTTGGAATAAACCCTTAATTCACCCATTTACATGTGGAGATATGCTGGCTCCATACACGCTAAAAGTAGTGATTATTTACATGGAGTCTGGCTCTATACACGCTAAAAGTCCTGATTATTTACATGGAGTCTGGCTCTATACACGCTAAAAGTAGTGATTATTTACATGGAGTCTGGCTCTTTACACGCTAAAAGTCCTGATTATTTACATGGAGTCTGGCTCTATACACGATAAAAGTAGTGATTATTTACATGGAGTCTGGCTATATACACGCTAAAAGTAGTGATTATTTACATGGAGTCTGGCTCTATACACGCTAAAAGTCCTGATTATTTACATGGAGTCTGGCTCTATACACGCTAAACGTTCTGATTATTTACATGGAGTCTGGCTCTATACACGCTAAAAGTCCTGATTATTTACATGGAGTCTGGCTCTATACACGCTAAAAGTCCTGATTATTTACATGGAGTCTGGCTCTATACACGCTAAAAGTAGTGATTATTTACATGGAGTCTGGCTCTATACACGCTAAAAGTAGTGATTATTTACATGGAGTCTGGCTCTATACACGCTAAAAGTCCTGATTATTTAAATGGAGTCTGGTGGGCGGTTTATACTCTTCTGACAAATCTTCAAAGGAAGACTGGTGATGAAAGTGAAGAAGATTATTTACAGAAACTGTTTCCTTAACTTTAAGCTTTTTGTTTTTGTTGGTCAAAATTCTTCAGAACCTCTGGAGAGAAAAGATAAAGAGTGTATATCTGTGTGTGTGTGTGTGTGTGTGTGTGTGTGTGTGTGTGTGTGTGTGTGTGTGTGTGTGTGTGTGTGTGTGTGTGTGTGTGTGTGTGTGTGTGTGTGTGTGTGTGTGTGTGGATTCTTCAGTCTAATAGTTTCCATCTGACTGATTTCTGTCTCTTCTCTGCGGGTCAACGAACTGATCTCAGGTCTGATCCTTTGAGTAACAAGAAGTTATAATCCTGCAGCGCTGGGGGGCGGAGCTTATATCTGAGTGTGTGTGTGTGTGTGTGTGTGTGTGTGTGTGTGTGTGTGTGTGTGTGTGTGTGTGTGTGTGTGTGTGTGTGTGTGTGTGTCTGTGTGTGTGTGTGTGTGTGTGTGTGTGTGTGTGTGTGTGTGTGTGTGTGTGTGTGTGTGTGTGTGTGTCAGATAACATGAACTAAATATAAGTCCTGAGGGATTCAGTGACAACAGCTAGGCCTACTGTCGTCCTGCTATTTAAAGGGTAACTTTGTTGTGTCTTTAAGAGTCTGACAACATTATGGGATGGATCCCTACAGAGATAGACCTTTTAGTTAAAGAGGAAGATCCTTTTAGTTTAACATGAAACAGCCCCAAAATCACCATCACCAAACTACACCAGACTCCATGTAAATAATCAGGACTTTTAGCGTGTATAGAGCCAGACTCCATGTAAATAATCACTACTTTTAGCGTGTATAGAGCCAGACTCCATGTAAATAATCAGGACTTTTAGTGTGTATAGAGCCAGACTCCATGTAAATAATCACTACTTTTAGCGTGTATAGAGCCAGCATATCTCCACATGTAAATGGGTGAATTAAGGGTTTATTCCAACCAGACCAGAGTGGTGATTGTTGGAACAGTGGAAAGATGAACCAAGACGGCTTTTGGTAGTTTTATTTAGTTTCTGTCCACTTTGAATGAAGTGTGTTTTACGATTATAAACGTCCTGATTATTTACATGGAGTCTGGTGTAGTTTGCTGACATTAATCCACTATGAAGATAATAGGTAGTGTAGCTTAAATTGAAGGATGAAGCTGAACTTTGTGTCCACAAACAGGAACCCTAACGAGGTCTCATACCACAGACTGACCAAGCGAGTCATCTTCATCATCACATGACCTGTTAGCACTCTGCTAACTTTAACTCTAAACACAACCATTCCTCCCGAGACCCTGACTGAACTGGGAGGGAACTTCCTGTCCACACAGCCAGCTTTTATTCTGCAGCAACAAGTGAAGAACAACAAGTCCAATGTTTAGCTTTTATTGTGTTTTTGTCCTGTTAATGAGAACTGAAGAGATGTATTTTTTCAGCCTGTTCTCCTGAAGCATCCATCCGTATGTATTATCTGTGTAAAGTAAAGCTCTGAAGATCCCAGCATGCATCAGGGCAGTAAATAAAAGTTTTGAATGAACAGTCAGCTGTGAAACATCAAAGGGTGAAACAGTTTCACAGCTGTGAAAACACATTTGTCTTCTGTCACTCAGACACACTGGAAATCACCATCGCCAACCCCACCAGACTCCATGTAAATAATCAGGACTTTTAGCGTGTATAGAGCCAGACTCCATGTAAATAATCACTACTTTTAGCGTGTATAGAGCCAGACTCCATGTAAATAATCAGGACTTTTAGCGTGTATAGAGCCAGACTCCATGTAAATAATCACTACTTTTAGCGTGTATAGAGCCAGACTCCATGTAAATAATCAGGACTTTTAGCGTGTATAGAGCCAGACTCCATGTAAATAATCACTACTTTTAGCGTGTATAGAGCCAGACTCCATGTAAATAATCACTACTTTTAGCGTGTATAGAGCCAGACTCCATGTAAATAATCAGGACTTTTAGCGTGTATAGAGCCAGACTCCATGTAAATAATCACTACTTTTAGCGTGTATAGAGCCAGACTCCATGTAAATAATCACTACTTTTAGCGTGTATAGAGCCAGACTCCATGTAAATAATCACTACTTTTAGCGTGTATAGAGCCAGACTCCATGTAAATAATCACTACTTTTAGAGTGTATAGAACCAGACTCCATGTAAATAATCAGGACTTTTAGCGTGTATAGAGCCAGACTCCATGTAAATAATCACTACTTTTAGCGTGTATAGAGCCAGACTCCATGTAAATAATCACTACTTTTAGAGTGTATAGAACCAGACTCCATGTAAATAATCAGGACTTTTAGCGTGTATAGAGCCAGACTCCATGTAAATAATCAGGACTTTTAGCGTGTATAGAGCCAGACTCCATGTAAATAATCACTACTTTTAGAGTGTATAGAACCAGACTCCATGTAAATAATCAGGACTTTTAGCGTGTATAGAGCCAGACTCCATGTAAATAATCACTACTTTTAGCGTGTATAGAGCAAGACTCCATGTAAATAATCAGGACTTTTAGCGTGTATAGAGCCAGACTCCATGTAAATAATCACTACTTTTAGAGTGTATAGAACCAGACTCCATGTAAATAATCAGGACTTTTAGCGTGTATAGAGCCAGACTCCATGTAAATAATCACTACTTTTAGCGTGTATAGAGCCAGACTCCATGTAAATAATCACTACTTTTAGCGTGTATAGAACCAGCATTTCTCCACATGTAAATGGGTGAATTAAGGGTTTATTTCAACCAGACCAGAGTGGTGATGGTTGGAACAGTGGAAAGATGAACCAAGACGGCTTTTGGAAGTTTGATTTAGTTTCTGTCCACTTTGAATGAAGTGTGTTTTACGGTGATAAAAGTCCTGATTATTTACATGGAGTCTGGCTCTATACACACTAAAAGTAGTGATTATTTACATGGAGTCTGGTGTAGTTTGGTGATGGTGATTTCGGGGCTGTTTGATGTTAAACTAAAAGGATCTTACTCTTTAACTAAAAGGTCTATCTCTGTAGGGATCCATCCCATAATGTTGTCAGACTCTTAGAATAATAATCTGAGTCTGTCAGCAGCAACAACAGAACTTTTAGTGGACTAACTGCTGCTGAACATCAGTCCAACATCCAGAAGAAGAACATGTCAGACAGCTGAAGGTTTTACTGCCGTCGTAAAATAAACCAAACTCAGACCACTGAGGATCAACTCCACGTTACCCACAAAACCTGACAAGATTAACAGCCTGGCAGCAGGGGAGTGTGTGTGTGTGTGTGTGTGTGTGTGTGTGTGTGTGTGTGTGTGTGTGTGTGTGTGTGTGTGTGTGTGTGTGTGTGTGTGTGTGTGTGTGAGCTGTCAGTATACACTCAGTAATTTGTCAGGAACTGGATCCCCGGCTGATTAACGGCACTAATATTTATATCAGGGACACTGAGGAAACACTTGAAATGACTGACGGGAAGCTGCGGCACATCTGATTGGTCCCTGCAGCTGTCAATCATCTTGCAGTAAAATAATACCCCGGTGCACGCAGCGTTGATCCCTCATAATCTAAAAATACTGCAACAATGAGGCAGAAGGAGCCTCCAGGAGTCTCTCTGCTCCAAACAGAACTCCATTCACAAATCTGACGTTTAAAGCTAAAACATCTGCAGTCTTCTTCAGTGGTTAAAGTGTGCAGTCTTCTTCAGTGGTTAAAGTGTGCAGTCTTCTTCAGTGGTTAAAGTGTGCAGTCTTCTTCAGTGGTTAAAGTGTGCAGTCTTCTTCAGTGGTTAAAGTGTGCAGTCTTCTTCAGTGGTTAAAGTGTGCAGTCTTCTTCAGTGGTTAAAGTGTGCAGTCTTCTTCAGTGCATATGTTGGAAGATTTGGAGAATGTTTTTACAATAAACAGCTGGAGTTTCTTAAAGATATAAACTGTAAAACACTTAGAAACGGATCCACTATGATGCCTACTGGTAACACACACACACACACACACACACACACACTCACCTGTGTGTCTCTCTCCAGGGCAGTAATGAGCCTCCTGGTCTCCCCCATCAGGACTTCCTCGGACTCTCTGCTGCGGCTGTCGGAGGCGGGTTGGTTCTGTCCGGACCGGAGCCGGTTCCGTGCCACCATCAGGGTCTGGTAGAAGAGACACACCCCCACCCCGAGCAGCAGGAGCAGCGGGCCGGAGCAGCACCGGCGGCGGAGCAGCATCCCGCCGGCTGCAGCCAGGAGGCACCGCATGGGAGGAAAGTCCTTCACGTCCTCATCTTCACCCCCCGGGGGGGGGGGGCGTTCTGATGGATTATCTTCAAGCCGATTTCACTAGTGGATCCATAAGAGTCGGGAAAAGTATGAAGTCATGTTTTACGTCCAAACCACTTTCATCAGGAACGAATCGAAGTTTAAAAACGCACAGATACTTGAGGCGGACGCGGATCTCACTGACGGGAGGGCTGTTAAAAACAGTGTTTTATTAGAATAAAAAGCCTTCTAAAGTATTATATTTAAGCCGAATTCACTAGTGGATCCTAGTCATTTAGTTAAAGTATTAACTCATTTTTTTTAGTCCAAACAACTTTCACCAAGAACGAATCAAATTTAAAAAGCGAAATTTTTGATGCGGACGCTGTGTGCGCAGCGGATTCATCTCCTCGCTGACGGCAGGACTGTTAAAGAGTGTTTTAATTGAGTAAAAAGCCTTCTAATCGATTATATTCATGCCTAATTAATAACGGATCATTAAGACTCTGGAAAAGTATTAACTCAGGTTTTTAAGTCCAAAAGGTTTGATTGAAAACGGTTGAAATTTAAAAACACACTAATTCCGGAGGCCGATTATATTCAGGCCGAATTCACTTCTGGATCCGGAAAAGTCTGGAAAACGTATTACGTCATGTTTTAAGTCCAAACAACTTTCACTGAGAACGGATGAAAGTTAAAATCACTGATTCTTGAGGCGGACGCGGCGCGGTGCGCACGGAGCCAAACAGAAGCAGAAGAGCCATAAACAGGCGCGGCGACGCGGCGAAGTTCGCTCCAGGGCAGCCGAACCGCATCTCCCTTCAGATCATATGATTCCTCTGATTATCTGCTGCTTCGTCTCGAGCCACAATGTGCAGCAGATTCGCTGTTTCATCCCAAAATAACCAAAAACCAGCCGCCCAGTCAGCTGAAGACTCAAAGTCAAACTGGAATCATAACGGCACCGTCAAATAAACCCGTTAACGGGAAAACAGATCCGGTAAACTGGACTGCAACTTCGCTCAGAGTCAAAGTGAAAATGTGATGAAAAGCAGTTTGGTGACGTCGGAGAGGAGTTTAAAAACAAGGCGACGGGCGGTGGAGTCTGGCAGAGACCATCTGGATCCACTTAAATCCTGCAGGAGCGGAAAGGAAAGAAAGGAGGAGGAGGAGGAGGAAAAGGAGGAGAAGAAGAAACCACACGAGTCAGACTTCCAGTCCGCCAATTCTTCTTCTTCTTGTGCTTTTAGTTTGACAGAATCAGGATCAGGAGTTGTTCACTTCTTCTTCTTCTTCAGAGGAGAAACTGAGCTGCTCTGTAGGAGGTCAGCACCTCCTCCTCCTCCTCCTCCTCCTGCTGCTGAAACACTCTGAAGGCTGAGTTATTTCTGGAAAATACACACACACACACACACACACACACACACACACACACACACACACACACACACACACACACACACACACACACACACACACACACACACACACACAGTCCCTGTGTATATATTTATATATGTGTGTCAGTTTCATTCACTTTACCCCCCCCCCCCACACACACACACACACGCACATGCACACACACGCACACACACACACACACACACACACACACACACACACACACACACACACACACACACACACACACACACACACACACACACACACACACACACAGTCCCTGTGTATATATTTATATATGTGTGTCAGTTTCATTCACTTTACCCCCCCCCCCACACACACACACACACGCACATGCACACACACGCACACACACACACACACACACACACACACACACACACACACACACACACACACACACACACACACACACACAGACACACACACACACACACACACACACACACACACACACACACACACACACACACACACACACACACACACACACACACACACACACACAGAGTCGAGAAGCTGAAGTGGTGAAAACTAATCTCCGTTATAATAACTATAACGAGGAATGCGTCATTCTTCTCTGAGAATATTGTTCTAATAACTCACTGAGACAGGATAACTAATCCTCCAGCACCAGAACCATCAGAACCATCATCCAGCACCAGTACCATCAGAACCATCATCCAGCACCAGAACCATCAGAACCATCCTCCAGCACCAGTACCATCAGAACCATCATCCAGCACCAGAACCATCAGAACCATCATCCAGCACCAGAACCATCAGAACCATCCTCCAGCACCAGAACCATCATCCAGCACCAGTACCATCAGAACCATCATCCAGCACCAGAACCATCAGAACCATCCTCCAGCACCAGAACCATCAGAACCATCATCCAGCACCAGAACCATCAGAACCATCATCCAGCACCAGAACCATCAGAACCATCCTCCAGCACCAGAACCATCAGAACCATCCTCCAGCACCAGAACCATCAGAACCATCCTCCAGCACCAGAACCATCCTCCAGCACCAGAACCATCAGAACCATCCTCCAGCACCAGAACCATCCTCCAGCACCAGAACCATCAGAACCATCCTCCAGCAAGGCCTTGTTTGATCTCAGATCTCAGATCTTTTACAGATTGTAAACACGTCTCTTCTCTCAGGTCGTATAAACAGCCATCGAGCCGTTGTTGTGTATTTTCATATAAAACTGTTACTATCATTGTAATGTTCATCACTTTGATGTATTCTATAGCATTTCATGCTAAAGCCAGAACACACCAGATGTTACTGGGTGAGACTTGTGGAGAGACACCAGGGCCTGTTGAGAGGAAGTGGTTTCCAGATGTTTAGAGACTTAAAGGCCGGTGACTGGGAGCTGACCCGTGGGCCCGTATGATGGGGAATGTGTAGATGTGGATCTCCGAGCCTTGCAAGCTTGTATTTAAGATGCTGTGTAATAAATCCTATTAATAATCCAATGGCATCTGCGACCATTTCTTCATTCACTCATCTTCATCATTATCGACATCCACAACGCTACATCTGATACCACACCACTGTTAGAATACCCTTAATACGTCTCTAATGGACAACTACAGGCCGATATCCAACCTCCCGATTTTAAGTAAAATTATTGAAAAAGCAGTTTTTCACCAACTAAACCATTTTGTGTCCCTAAACAATATCTTTGATGCCTTCCAGTCGGGTTTCCGACCACATCACAGCACTGAGACGGCTCTTCTGAAACTCTTTAATGGCATACACTTGAACACGGTTAGTGGAAAAACTACAGTACTACACAACAGTACTAAACTACAGTACTAGTATTACTGGATCTCAGTGCTGCGTTTGACACGGTCGACCACGATATACTACTACAGACTAGAAAACTGGGTTGGCCTTTCAGAGTCCTAAAGTAGTTCGAATCATATTTAAAGAATATAAATTATGTAGGTAACAAGTTTGACGTGCGGAGTTCCCCAAGGCTCCATCCTGGGTCCTCTACTGTTTAATATCTACACGCTGCCTCTAGCTAAACTCATGGAAGAAATAACATAAGCAATCACAGTTATGCAGACAACACACACACACACACACACACACACACACACACACACACACATATATATATATATATATATATATATATATATATATATATATATATATATATATATATATATATATCTAGGACTACAGTCCAATACTAGAGTTGGCCAGGTGTATTGAACAAACCAATGACTGGATCCATCTATCGTCGTCCGCTTATCCGTGGTCGGGTCGCGGGGGGAGCAGCTCCAGCAGGGGACCCCAAACTTCCCTTTCCCGAGCCACATTAACCAGCTCTGACTGGGGGGATCCCGAGGCGTTCCCAGGCCAGGTTGGAGATGTAATCCCTCCACCTAGTCCTGGGTCTTCCCCGAGACCTCCTCCCGGCTGGACGTGCCTGGAACACCTCCCTAGGGAGGCGCCCAGGGGGCATCCTCACCAGATGCCCGAACCACCTCAACTGGCTCCTTTCGACGTGAAGGAGCAGCGGCTCTACTCCGAGCTCCTCACGGATGACTGAGCTTCTCACCCTCATCATCTCTAAGGGAGACGCCAGCCACCCTCCTGAGGAAACCCATTTCGGCCGCTTGTACCCTGGATGTGCCAGAAATTTCAAAAATTAAAGAAAAAAACGGAGGTGATCATATTTGGCCCAAAACATGAACGCTTAAAAGTCAGCGCTCATCTTCAGACAATGATGATAAAAACAAGAGAAACCCAGAGATCCTGGTGTGATTCTGGACTCAGACCTGAATTGTAACATTCACATTAAATCAGAAACAAAATCTGTCTTTTACCACCTCAGAATATATGAAGGGTTAAAGAACTTCTGTGTCTACAGGACTTGGAAAAACTTGTCCATGCTTTTATCTTCAGTAGACTGGACTACTGTAACGGGGTCTTTACAGGTCTCCCTAAAACATCACTCAGACAGCTGCAGCTGATCCAGAACGCTGCTGCTCGAGTCCTCACTAAGACCAAGAAACTGGATCACATCAGTCCAGTTCTGAAGTCTTGACACTGGCTTCCTTCTGCTCGTTTATACATCACTAAACGGTTTAGGACCAACTTACCTTTCCAATCTGCTACTAACCTGTGAGCTGTAGAGATCTCTAAGATCATCAGGGATCATCAGGGACGGGTCTGCTCGCCGTCCCCAGAACCAGAACCAAACGGGGCATCAGAGTTCAGTTTCTACGGTCCTCGTATCTGGAACAAACTTCTGATGAACTGCAGGTCGGCACCGACTCTCAGCTCTTTACATCAAGGCTGAAACCTTTGTTTCTACTCTGCCTTCTGCTCTTTGTGCTCTATTTAATCTACTTTCAACTGTTTTAATCTAGATTTAGTTTTAATTAACTGCTTTTAATTTGTGATGAATTTGTATCTGATTTCTGATTGTTTTGATGTTTTCTGTAAAGCACTTTGAATTGCACACACACACACACACAGACACATACAGACACACACACACACACACAGACACACACGCACACACACGCACAGACACGCACACACACGCACACACACACACACACACACACACACACACACACACACACACACACACACACACACACACACACACACAGACACATACACACACACACACACACACACAGACACACACAGACACACACACACACGCACACACACGCACAGACACGCACACACACGCACACACACACACACACACACACACACACACACACACACACACACACACACACACACACACACACACACACACAGGCAGTTTGTATAGAGGAGTCAGGATAAACTGAGATGTTTTTTCTGAGTTGTGCCCTGTGATGGTCTCGTGCCCCCTAGTGGCTGCAGGCAGACCTGGACCCACCAGCAACATTTTAAATCAGACTCACTTCTGTAGAAACACGTCAGCAGCAAAGAACTCAATTTAAACCTGTTATTCAAAGTTGTTGTTCAAGAACTCTAAAGCTGTATTAAAGGGTAATATTCTCTATTTTTTGTTTAAACCTGAACAACAATCTGTGAAACTGGTCCAGTATTAAACCAGAACCAGCTGTAATGTAACCCTACAGGACTGATGTTCAGCAGCAGTTAGTTCACTAAAAGTTCTGTTGTTGCTGCTGACAGACTCAGATTATTATTCTAAGAGTCTGACAACATTATGGGATGGATCCCTACAGAGATAGACCTTTTAGTTAAAGAGGAAGATCCTTTTAGTTTAACATGAAACTGCCCCGAAATCACCATCACCAAACTACACCAGACTCCATGTAAATAATCAGGACTTTTAGCGTGTATAGAGCCAGACTCCATGTAAATAATCAGGACTTTTAGCGTGTATAGAGCCAGACTCCATGTAAATAATCAGGACTTTTAGTGTGTATAGAGCCAGACTCCATGTAAATAATCACTACTTTTAGTGTGTATAGAGCCAGACTCCATGTAAATAATCAGGACTTTTAGCGTGTATAGAGCCAGACTCCATGTAAATAATCACTACTTTTAGTGTGTATAGAGCCAGACTCCATGTAAATAATCAGGACTTTTAGTGTGTATAGAGCCAGACTCCATGTAAATAATCACTACTTTTAGTGTGTATAGAGCCAGACTCCATGTAAATAATCAGGACTTTTAGCGTGTATAGAGCCAGACTCCATGTAAATAATCAGGACTTTTAGCGTGTATAGAGCCAGACTCCATGTAAATAATCAGGACTTTTAGCGTGTATAGAGCCAGACTCCATGTAAATAATCAGGACTTTTAGCGTGTATAGAGCCAGACTCCATGTAAATAATCAGGACTTTTAGCATGTATAGAGCCAGACTCCATGTAAATAATCAGGACTTTTAGCATGTATAGAGCCAGACTCCATGTAAATAATCACTACTTTTAGCATGTATAGAGCCAGACTCCATGTAAATAATCAGGACTTTTATCGTGTATAAAGCCAGACTCCATGTAAATCACTACTTTTAGCATGTATAGAGCCAGACTCCATGTAAATAATCAGGACTTTTATTGTGTATAAAGCCAGACTCCATGTAAATAATCACTACTTTTAGCGTGTATAGAGCCAGACTCCATGTAAATAATCACTACTTTTAGCATGTATAGAGCCAGACTCCATGTAAATAATCACTACTTTTAGCGTGTATAGAGCCAGACTCCATGTAAATAATCACTACTTTTAGCATGTATAGAGCCAGACTCCATGTAAATAATCAGGACTTTTAGCGTGTATAGAGCCAGACTCCATGTAAATAATCAGGACTTTTAGTGTGTATAGAGCCAGACTCCATGTAAATAATCAGGACTTTCAGCGTGTATAGAGCCAGACTCCATGTAAATAATCAGGACTTTCAGCGTGTATAGAGCCAGACTCCATGTAAATAATCACTACTTTTAGCGTGTATAGAGCCAGACTCCATGTAAATAATCAGGACTTTCAGCGTGTATAGAGGAAGCGTATTTCACTACTTTACCCATCAGACTCTCAGCAGAGACATGTTGTTCTTGTTCTAATTCATATTCTGAGAAAAGCTGCAGTTTGATTTGACGTTGAGAAAATGAAGTCAAACTAAAAGTCAACAGATACGAGAACATCTTCATTTTATTTCACCCTTTCTCTACACACACAAAAAGACACACACTCTTTTTGACGGTTCTGGTTTCTGCTGAATCAGAGAATTTTTTCCCACTGAACTGAACTCTACGCTCGCTACGCTGGTCGCCGTGATGACGGCGCCGTTGATTACTGGAAGGTGTTTACGTAGGCGGAGCGTTCAATGCAGTCGGCTGTGAGGAAGTGGACCTGGAACTCGTGTTGTTTGGCAGAACTTTCAGTCAAAAGAAGGCCGTTCAAGTCACGCTACATGTTCAATCTGCAACGCCGGTTTGTCTCGTGGTGGCGAGGAGCCTAAACAACACACAACATGGCCGCCGTTACAACATCTGGTGTGAAAGATCTGAAAGAATACGAGTTGTGCGTGAAGGAATCTCCAGACAGCAGCCAGAATGCAGCAACTTCAGGTACGGCAGAGGAAGGACAGTCACTGGTTACTTCATTAATGAGTTTACTGGGTTCATGGACTGAGGACGGGAGGACGACTCAGCAGAACCTGAACCAGTGGATTCACGACTCAGCAGAATCTGAACCAGTGGATTCAGGACTCAGCAGAATCTGAACCAGTGGATTCAGGACTCAGCAGAATCTTAACCAGTGGATTCAGGACTCAGCAGAATCTGAACCAGTGGATTCAGGACTCTGGATTTGGTGCCTCCCTAGTAGAAGAAGACTTAGAGCGCTGAGTTCAGACCTACTTACCTGAAGACCAGGTGTAACCCTGCTGGTGCAGCCGGCTCCTGACCGGTGACCCCCAGACCTTCCTGCGCTGCCCTCTGATGCTCCAAAACTGGCCAGAGTATGCAGAATATTATGGACCATCAGAGAGCAACGTCGTCACGATTTCAATTTTAAATCAAAATCTATCAAAATTAAGTCGTAATCTAGAATATCGAGTTAAAGAAAGTAATCGTCGATGCTGCCGCACCCCCGACGTCACGTCCGGTTGGCTTGTCAAGTGGAAAAACACACGTGTTGAAGCGTTGCGAGTCAGTCAACCTCCTGTAACTTAGCTACAGCCAATCAGAAGACAGCACGGCGGCAGCAGATGCTGGAGACACATCGACAGAACGTGAGGTTCCTCTTTCACTGACGTCACCGGCGAGGAAGGGTTCGGGGTCTCCAGTGAGTTCTGTTGACGACTGTCGACAAGAAAGCCAGTTTACAAGCTCTGATATGTGCGAGTACCAGAGCCCGGGAGCGGGAGGGGGGGGGGGGGGGAGCGGGAGCAGGCGGGTCATAGACCAGTGTTGGGAACGTTACTTTAAAA
The DNA here is from genome assembly GCA_023631565.1 of Gymnocephalus cernua. Lineage (NCBI taxonomy): Eukaryota > Metazoa > Chordata > Actinopteri > Perciformes > Percidae > Gymnocephalus > Gymnocephalus cernua. Next base: position 273,510 of record CM042447.1, on the reverse strand, counting down.
AAGTAATTAGTTATAGTTACTCACTACTTGTTCCAAAAAGTAACTGAGTTAGTAACTGAATTACTCTATAATAAAAGTAACTCAATACCAGGGAAAGTAACTATTTGCGTTACTGTTAAAATAAAGTTGCTTACATGTAAAATATTTTATTTTTTTTTCAGTTTTCACAACTAAAGTGAGTAGAACAGACCGGTGTTTGTACATAACTTTCAATATTTACTGCTCGTCAATAGACAGCCAGAGGTTTATCCTGCACTTCACATTATCTTCCTAAGAAAAGTAAACAGTTACACAATATAAACTCTCTCAACCTGAGACAACTGGTCGAGTAAGCAACCTGTAAGCCCAAGTGTTTTGTAATGTTCACAACGATAGTAAACCTCTAAACAACAAAACAGTGTGTTTAGTTCAAACCTCGACCTTCTTGCTCCTCCTGACTAACCGTCTCTGTTGCTCCGTTGAATCTCCGTTTAGCTGTTATGTGTGTGTGTGTCTATCTGTGTGTGTGTGTGTGTGCGTGTGTGTGTCTATCTGTGTGTGTGTGTGTGTGTGTGTGTGTGTGTGTGTGTGTGTGTGTGTGTGGCGCGCACCGCGCGCGTACTGGGCTGCTGGCGTGTGTGTAACACTGTCTCTGATTGGCTACTACCATGAAACTTGACTCTGCCTTAGCCAATCATAATCGCTTACCTCGTTATTAACCCGCCTCCTCGATAACTGTGAGCCCGGCCCGGGGTGCGTTCAAATTATTAGTTTATTCAATCCACGCATAGTAACGCAGCGCGTTTTACGTCTAGTAACGTTAACGGCGTTGTAACGACGGGAAAAGTAATTAGTTAGATTACCCCGTTATTGAAAAAATAACGCCGTTCTTTTAAACATCATCAACAGACTATTTTCATTTCACATATTTTCATTCAAAACTCGGCTCAGTAATGGAGTTCAAACAGTACTTCAGAAAAGAAACCGAGAACTCCTACAGGTGTAGTATTAACGAACTAGCAGTGATAAGGTGGAGCCGCAAACTGCGCTGAGCGATAGTGAGCGGAGGGGGGGGGCACAGTTCAGTGAGCGATGAGTAGAGATTCTCACTGCTCCACTCATATGCTCTTATATATATATATATATATATATATATATATATATATATATATATATACGTCTCTGTGTGTGTGTGTGTGTGTGTGTGTGTGTGTGTGTGTGTCTGTGTGTGTGTGTGTGTGTGTGTTAGTGAGTGTATGTGTGTGTGTGTGTGTGTGTGTGTGTGTGTGTGTGTGTGTGTGTATGTGTGTGTGTGTGTGTGTGTGTGTGTGTGTGTGTGTGTGTGTGTGTGTGTGTATAACCTACATGTTATACCTCTACCTGAAAGTATTTGCAGCTCTTTGCTGGTAGACTTGTTGTCTCTGCTCTGACCACCAGACTGCTTTGACTAAACCAGAGATTTTAGCTCGTAGAACACGACGGCTGTCGCTGCTTTGTTGGTGTTATTGTGGTTTTTGGGTGTTAAAGGGTTCGTTCAGATCCTCCAAAGTCAGATGTAACTTCCTGGCTGAGTCTCCGTGGTTACAGGCCTGAGTGGGCGGAGCTGAATGTTACCTGAATGATCGAGACTGCTTTTATTTCACATTACAGACATTTATTGATGTCAAAAGACAAATACATTCAGTTCTACCGTTACAGAGTTAAAGCCTAACTCTCACTAAATGCATCCTGGATGTTTCTGAGAATGTACGTGAGTCAAACTTTAGTTTAAAAGCATATTTAGGACAGAAGCTCCACTTTTAAGATTGAGTGTATTTTAGTTTTCGGGAGAGCTCGGGGCTCTACTATGATAGCATCAAAATCACTATTTTATAACCACTAAGAAGACACAACATGAGACTTTGCTCCGAGTATCTCCAGGAGCTCTACACATGAACTCAGCATTGAGAACATTGTTTGAGTTCTCAGATTTACTAAAAAGAAAGTTTTTGAACGACTTACTTTAGTGATGATCCCTGAATGCAGCGTAACAGGGAGGAGAGTAAAGATGGAAAGCTCCTAAAGCTCAGTCCCATATAAATACACGGAGAGTTTGTTGTTTAGTCGTCAGTGAAAAACAATATTGACCTTGTAGTTGTAAAATGAGCCTCATGTAAGAACGATATTTCCTCCTCTGGAGTCCGTTCATTCAAAAAGACCCTCGGTTGCATTTTGGCGAGAGTTACGCTTTAAAAAGAAAAGATAATGTTGCACCCAACGTCAGCATCAAATTACAAGAACTGACTCGTCACTTTGATTGGCTGGCCAATCAACTCGCCCGACATACAGTCTTACTGTCCCGAGTCATCGGGCCATCGGGCCATCGAGCCATCGGCTCCTGTCGAACGCTGCTCAGTATCTCAACATAATCAGTTATAATCTCAAAATTATGACTTACATCAAAACTACACACAGACATTAAACACTAAAACAATCAAATAAAGGCAACAAACATATAACAGATATTATTTCTACATAAAAAGATGGAACACATCAACATTTAAGAAGTGAATAGTTGTTTACTATTATTATCACCACCCTAAAACTACAGACTCCATCAGACCTGTTGTTTTGTCACACAGACCTTCAGTGGTGATATCTTCAGATTATCATCAGTGAGCATGTATGGAAACATCTTCTCAGTGAAGGTGTGTGTGAAGGTGTGTATGTGTGTGTTAGTATCAGGATCAGAGAACGACAGCTCTCCTCTGTTCCAGTCCAGAGTCACTCTGATCCTCTGGAGCTGATTCTCAAACGGGAGATCAGTGTCTGGAGCTGATGGAGACCACGCTGAGTATTTACCTTTATAGAACACTATTACCCATAATCCAGACCGTATGACTCCCTTCCTCTGGACAGACTCTAACACACCCAGTATCCAGCCTGTACTGTCTCCAACCTCGACATCCCAGCTGTGAGTCCCTGAGTTAAAGCCCTCAGAGACCAGGACAGCAGGGGATCTATCAAACCTCTCTGGATTATCAGGAAGCTGCTGTCTCTCTTCTCCTCGTCTCACACTGGTCAGATCTTCAGACAGGATGAGTTCTGGATGAGCAGTGTTTGGGTCCAGAATCAGAGGATAGTAGAAGACCAGGTCCTTCATCTTGTTCCAGATGTTGAAGCTCAGGTTGCCCAGGTGTTTGGCCTCGTCTATCAGAGCTCCTGAGTGCAGCTGTGGATCCTCCAGCAGGGGGGGCTGCTGGACTCTTTCCACTGCAGCCTTGTAGTTGATCAGGAACGAGACGTCTTCAGCTCTCAGCTGCTCCTCTGTGGCTCTGACTGTGTCTGAAAGAGCTGCTATCTCTCTGCTCAGAGCCTCCATCTTCTCCTTCATCCTCTGACTCTTCTGCTCCTCTTCCTCCCTCAGTGCAGCCATCCTGGCCTCCTCTTCCTCTTCTAGAAACTGGTGAAGCTTCTTAAACTGATCCTTAATCTGCGTCTCTGTGCGTCGGGCCTGGACCTTCAGGTGTTCTGCTGTCAGATCAAACTTCATTTTAACTTGTTCAACAACCTTTATCTTCTTCTTTAAGGGCTCCAGAGTTTCCTGGAGTTTCTCCTTCAGTTGTCGTGCAGCTTCATCGATGGGTCTGATTCTGTGGTCGGAGTGTTTTTCTGAATCTCTGCAGACGAGACACACCGGCTGCTGATGGTCCAGACAGAAGAGTTTGAGTTTCTCAGAGTGCAGACTGCAGAGAGCCTCTGAAGATCTCTGATCTCTCTGCTGTAAGAAACTCTCACACAGCTTCTTTAACTCCAGGTTACGAGGTGGTTCTGACTTTGAAGATCTTCTCTTACAAACTGGACACTCCTGTGATGGTTTCTCTCTCCACCAGCTCTCCAGACAGTCTTTACAGAAGCTGTGGCTACATGACAGAACAACAGGATCTCTGAAGACTTCATGACAGACCGAACAGCAGAAATCCTCCTCTGACATGGACGCCATTTTGTCTCTGAGAGCAGCTGAAAACAGAGACGTTAAAACAGGAAGTCAGTTGTGTTTCCCTCTTCCTTTACCTTCAGGGCTTTCTGCCAGAAGAGTTTATTTTAACCCAAACCACGATCTTTTCCTAAACTTAACTCAGTAGTGTTGCTGTCTAAACCTCCCCCCCTGCTGCAGATACCTCAGTTACTTTCACTTTGAGTCTCAAAGTGTTTTTTCAGTCTGCAGCAGATTACAGTTAAAGTATTTCACCGTGTGTCTGTCGGAGCGTCTCTACTCACTGACAACTCAACAGGAACAGACCGGTTTACCTGGTCTGTCTCAGGTGATGTAACTTTGGTAAAGTTGGAAAAACATTCACAGATTTGAATTTCCAGGATCAATAACTTCTGAGCTAAATGTTATTAACCCTTGTGAGGTGTTCATATTTGTGTTACCCAGCCAGTGTTCCCGGGTCTGGTGGACCAACCACATTATTAGGCTTTTAAATCAATACAGTCAGAACCATTTATGTAAAAATACTTAACAGATGTTTACTTTAGCTCAATTACCAATGATATATACATCATTTATGGTTCATATTTACAATTTACCCCTGTGAGATCACATGTATGATCATATGAAAATGTTTTTTTGTGAGAAAACGAGGAAATATAAATATAAAAAAGGTTTAAAAAAACAGAAACAAGATTTTTGATCATTATTGGTGATTATTTCTTACAACTTAATCAGAACAGATGAAAGTAAATAAATAGCATAATATTTCTTTTAGCAAACATTGGAAACGGGTTCCACAGACCCGAACACCACACAAGGGTTAAATCACAAATTACCTAATTATGACATATATTACATTTCTTTAGCAAAACATATTCCCCAAAATGATGAATATGCTTATTTATTTAAAGTAAGTGCTGTAGTACAAGTAGCAGGAGACAAGTTATAATTGAGGTACATTTGGAGACACTACCTTATTTAATCATTACATGAATACATATTTTTGTTGGGTGTTGTCCCTGAGCACTCGTCTGACGCCGGCTGCTCGTAGAGACCAGCGTTATTCCTCCAGGTCGGAGGACGACTCGCTCTGATGGAAATGAGTTTGTAGCTCGTTGTTTACCTTACTACGGTAGGAAAGATGGCTCGTTGTGATTTAATGACGTTTTGCTCAGAAGTTATTGATCCCGGAAGTCAAATCTGTGAATATCTTTCCAACTGTACTGAAGGAAACGTCTCCCGTGTGCCCCCCCCCCCCCCCCCCCCCCGCTGCAGAAAGTTCCCTCAGTTACTTTCACTTTGAGTGTTTTTCAGTCTGCATCAGATTACAGTTAAAGTATTTCACTTCTTCAGTACTTCTTCAGTACTTCAGAGCTCCTTCCTGTACCTGCCCCCCCCCCATGTAAAGTCTCAGCTTTGTAATAAAAGGTAAATCTTACCGTGTGTCTGTCGGTGCGTCTCTTCTCACTGACACCTCAACAGGAACAGACAGGTTTACCTGGTCTGTCTCAGGTGATGTAATGTAAGGTGTGGAGCTTTCTCAGTCAGCTGATGAGTTTTATCTTAAAGGGACAGTTCAGATATTATGAAGTGGTTTTATGAGCTACTTCTCTATAGTCAGAAGCTGAGCAACATCCTGCTGCATACGGGGGCAGCTGTCGTCTCGCCCTGCATGAGACGGTGTGAAGTCGATGATGGGCTAATAATCCAATCATAAAAACCTCCTTTGATGGCAAGACAGATTCTGAGCTTGCAGATGAATATTTTCTACAATCGCTTTAATATTTACGACTTCACCAAGGAATTGTCCACGTACAGGGAACCATGGGCAGAACAAACGTGCTCCGAGATATATATATATATATATATATATATATATATATATATATATATATATATATATATATATATATATGCTCTGACGTGTACCACATTCTGTGTGTTTACTGTTAGCACGTTAGCCTAGCAGCTAGCGGATATTCCTCCTGCTTATAGCTTCATCCCAACAAAACTGCCTCTTAATACGTCCACGGTCTCGGCAAACTAGTTTTTTTTTAACTTTATTGATAAATTATCAAGTTTCCAATTAAATATATATTTTATTTGTAAAGCACTTTTCATAAGAGAATCTCAAAGTGCTGCAGAAACCACATTAAAACGCATTAAAAATAGAAAACAGAAGAAATATACAAGCGACGAAATCCATACAGAAACTACGCATAGAAGAAAACAGCTGAAAGAGCAGTTTGGTGCAGATTAAAATCTAACAAGTTCAGAAGGCCTGAACAGAACCGCTTCAGATCTTTATTAACGTCCTCAGACTGAAGCTTTCTCAGATGTTCACTGACTGAACACGTTGTTACATTATGTTGTTAATAAAGGTTTAAAATGTGACGATGTAATGTCTTAGATACGACTTTGCCATCCTTAGCAACCGGAGATGTTTATAGTCCGCTCAGCTGATAGAATCCTTCAGCTCAGCTACGAGCCAGAAAGCTAACGCTATGCTAGCTAACGCTATGCTAGCTAACGCTATGCTAGCAAGATCCAAAGTCAATAACATTGTGTACAGTTGGCAATCAGTAAAAATAATGTGACAGTATGTTAAACAACAAGACAAGCAGCTATCAGCCATGTCATCGTCCCCGAAACAATATAACGACTTTTACGAACAATTTGATCCGCGATGTGTAACGTTACTGTCGGCCGCAGCGGCGCAGCCTGGAGCAGCGACCTGAACAGTGAACGGGATGTGAGATAACGTTATTCTCTGTGAAACAAAATCAGTCCAGAGGGGAAGTAGAACTTACTTCCTGCAGCGTGTGTGTTAGCGCCATCCTGTGGTGATCAGAGGACGAGTTCCACATTTCCTTTTTGATTTAATGTAGCTCATTGATTTACTTATTGATTTAACGGTAAACAGACAGTTTCACCAGAACTCCTTTACTAGGTGTCCTACATCACTTTTTTATGGACACCCAGCAGCCAATCAGAATCGAGTATCCACCCAGACCATGGTATAAGTTAGGTATAATTAACCCATAACCCGGTTACTGCTGCTGTAAACACACCGGCATCACAAGCCGCCGTTACAGTCTGACAAACATCAACACGTTCACGATGACGAGTGAAAGGAAAACATTTGAGTCATGAGATTAATCTCAGTGTTGAACATACGGACTTTAATGTGACATAAAGACAGAAACATGGAATTCATAAACTCAGAAGTATGTACATTTTATTTTAAACTGTAAAAGTCTGACTGATGATATAAAAACAAAGGGAACGTCTGTAGTTTCTGGGACTAGTGACACAAAACACGAGTCTTCATTTAAAGATGGTTTCTGGTTGGCACAAAGCATGTCTGACCTCTGACCTCTGACCTCTGACCTCGGGCGTGTTTGGCGGTTACAGCCCAACACGGCGGACGGTCAGCAGAGTCTATTTGTGGCGGCTGCCTCGTCTCTTCATGGCGGCCGTACACTGCGGGCAGTACCACTTCCCCTTGGGAGCCTCCGTCAGCCCCACGCAGCCGTAGTGGAACCACTCGATGGGACACTGGGCAGAGCAGACACGCCGTTAGCACGCACGCCGTTAACACGCACGCCGTTAACACACACGCCGTTAACATGCACGCACACACACACAGACACGCCGTTAGCACGCACGCCGTTAACACGCACGCCGTTAACATGCACGCACGCACACACAGACACGCCGTTAGCACGCACGCCGTTAGCACGCACGCAGACACACACACAGACACGCCGTTAGCACGCACGCCGTTAACACACACGCCGTTAACACGCACGCACACACAGACACGCCGTTAGCACGCACGCACACACAGACACGCCGTTAGCACGCACGCACACACAGACACGCCGTTAGCACGCACGCAGACACACACACAGACACGCCGTTAACACGCACGCACGCCGTTAGCACGCACGCAGACACACACACACAGACACGCCGTTAACACGCACGCACACACGCCGTTAGCACGCACGCACGCACACACGCCGTTAACATGCACGCACGCACACACACAGACACGCCGTTAGCACGCACGCCATTAACACGCACGCCGTTAACACACACACACACACACACACACACACACACACACACACACACACACACACGCCGTTAGCACGCACGCACGCCGTTAGCACACACACAGACACGCCGTTAACACGCACGCACACACAGACACGCTGTTAACACGCACGCACGCCGTTAGCACGCACGCCGTTAACACGCACGCCGTTAACACGCACGCACGCCGTTAACACGCACGCACACACATACACACACACACACGCCGTTAGCACGCACGCACGCCATTAACACGCACGCACGCACTCACACACACACACACACACACAGACACGCCGTTAGCACGCACGCACGACATTAACATGCACGCCGTTAACATGCACGCGCACACACACACAGACACGCCGTTAGCACGCACGCACGCACTCACACACACACACACACACACAGACACACAGACACGCCGTTAGCACGCACGCACGACATTAACATGCACGCACACACAGACATGCCGTTAGCACGCACGCCGTTAACATGCACGCACACGCAGACACGCCGTAAACACACACGCACACCATGAACACACACACACACACACACACACACACACACACACACACACACTTAGATGAATGATGAACACGGTACTTACGTCTGTGTTATCACAGCCGACCATTTCTCCGTAAGAAACCTGAAAATATTAAAGAAGTTTTTTAAGATGCAGATGCAGTACCTATCGGGGCTCGTACCTATCGGGGCTCGTACCTATCGGGGCTCGTACCCTGTTACAGATGCAGTATCTATCGGGGCTCGTACCTATCTGGGCTCGTACCCTGTTACAGATGCAGTATCTATCGGGGCTCGTACCCCGTTACAGATGCAGTATCTATCTATCGGGGCTCGTACCTATCGGGGCTCGTACCCTGTTACAGATGCAGTATCTATCGGGGCTCGTACCCTGATGCAGATGCAGTATCTATCTATCGGGGCTCGTACCCCGTTACAGATGCAGTATCTATCTATCGGGGCTCGTACCCTGTTACAGATGCAGTATCTATCTATCGGGGCTCGTACCCTGTTACAGATGCAGTATCTATCTATCGGGGCTCGTACCCTGTTACAGATGCAGTATCTATCTATCGGGGCTCGTACCCTGTTACAGATGCAGTATCTATCTATCGGGGCTCGTACCCCGTTACAGATGCAGTATCTATCTATCGGGGCTCGTACCCCGTTACAGATACAGTATCTATCTATCGGGGCTCGTACCCTGTTACAGATGCAGTATCTATCGGGGCTCGTACCCTGATGCAGATGCAGTATCTATCTATCGGGGCTCGTACCCTGTTACAGATACAGTATCTATCTATCGGGGCTCGTACCCTGTTACAGATGCAGTATCTATCTATCTGGACTTGTACCCTGTTACAGATGCAGTATCTATCTATCTGGACTTGTACCCTGTTACAGATGCAGTATCTATCGGGGCTCGTACCCTGATGCAGATGCAGTATCTATCTATCGGGGCTCGTACCCTGATGCAGATGCAGTATCTATCTATCGGGGCTCGTACCCTGATGCAGATGCAGTATCTATCTATCGGGGCTCGTACCCTGATGCAGATGCAGTATCTATCTATCGGGGCTCGTACCCTGATGCAGATGCAGTATCTATCTATCGGGGCTCGTACCCTGATGCAGTATCTATCTACCGGGGCTCGTACCCTGATGCAGATGCAGTATCTATCTACCGGGGCTCGTACCCTGATGCAGATGCAGTATCTATCTACCGGGGCTCGTACCCTGATGCAGATGCAGTATCTATCTACCGGGGCTCGTACCCTGATGCAGTATCGTACCTGGTTACAGATGCAGTACCGCGGCTCGTTGGGGTCGTAGGTCCAGTCCACCTGGCTGTTGGCCTCGGCCTCGGGCAGCGCTGAGGCCTGCTGGGAAAGTTCCTGGGCCAGCGCGGACGATGAAGAGCACGATGACAGAGAGGAGGAGGAGGACGATGAAGAGGACTGGTGGTTGGAAGACTTGATGCTGCTTCTGGAAAACAGGAAGACGGTGAGGAGCGATTCAAATAAACAAAACAAAAACGCTGTTGTTTTTTTTTTTATATATAATATATATATATATATATATATATATATATATATATATATATATATATATATATATATATATATATATATATATATATATATATATATATATGTGTGTGTGTGTGTGTGTGTGCGTGCGTGTCTTACTTGGACTTGCGTCCCCGTGAGTCGGCGGCGGCGGCGGGGCTGAGGGTCTGGGTGAGGGTGGAGGCCAGGGCGGAGGAGGAGTACCCGGTGGTGTCCCGGGTCAGAGAGAACTCTCGGCCCAGCAGCAGGTCGTTGTTCTTGATGGCTTCGTAGCTCGCTTTCAGACTGGACGTCCTCCGGCCCTCCTTCATCTGGACCACAGAACCAGAACCACAGAACCAGAACCATCAGCACCACAACCATCAGCACCACAACCATCAGCACCACAACCATCAGCACCACAACCATCAGCACCACAACCATCAGCACCACAACCATCAGAACCAGAACCATCAGCTGACTCTTCACACGTCTCAGTCTGACCAACTCACCCCACAACTACAACACATTCAGTGTGTGATAGTGTCTCTGTGTGTGTGTGTGTGTGTGTGTGTGTTTGTGTGTGTGTGTGTGTGTGTGTGCATGTGTGTGTGGTTCCTGACCTGTGCCGTGGCCTGGACGGCCTGGGCGGCGGCCATGGTGATGGCGCCGGCTCCGGCCCCGGGTCCTGCCGGCAGAGAGCTCAGGTTGTAGGACGCCAGCGGCTGAGACGAGTTCACGCTGTACACGTTGTTGGTGGACGAGGAGGAGGACGTGCTGTTGGTACGGCAACCTGCAAGGGACACAGCTCACAGTTATAACACACACACACACACACACACACACACACCTCTATACACACACACACACCTCTATACATACACACACACACACACACACACCTCTATATACACACACACACACCTCTATACATACACACACACACACCTCTATATACACACACACCTCTATACACACACACACCTCTATATACACACACACACACACACATATATATATATATAAACACACACACACACCTCTACCTCTATACACACACACACCTCTACACACACACACACACACACACCTCTATACATACACACACACACACACACACACCTCTATATACACACACACACACACCTCTATACATACACACACACACCTCTATATACACACACACACACACACCTCTATATACACACACACACACCTCTATATACACACACACACACACACACCTCTATATACACACACACATCTATACACACACGCACCTCTATACACACACACACCTCTATACACACACACACCTCTATACACACACACACACACACACCTCTACACACACACACACCTCTACACACACACACACACACACACCCCCCCCCCCCCCCCCCCCCCCCCCCCCCCCCCCCCCCCGTTACCTGGCGTGTTCTCCTTGGAGGCGTCTGACGTGAGCGTGGACAGCAGAGCTTCAGACTTGAACTTCTTCTCTGGAACGTGTTCTGTCGTGTGGTGAGTCGGAGCGCTGTACTTCCTCTCTGAACAAACATTCAGCCCGTTAACAACAACAACTACTCAACCGGCTGTGGCCCCCCCCCCCCCCAGTGACCTCCCCCGCTCTACGTCTCCGCTGGCGTTTCATTAATTGCTGATATAAGAGTTTTCAGTCTGGAACCGACCAATCAGCTACGAGATGAATCAGGACCAGGAAACATTTCATTCAGCAAAAAAAACACATTTTGAAAACGTCAGAGAGAGAATGAACAGAACCGATCAGACTTCAGTGGTCGCCGCTCACCTGGGGAGCGAGCGCGGGTACGCTAGAGATACTACACTACCCACAATCCTTAGAGGAACAGCGACGCCCATCGTCCGCGGTTACTCTAAGGATTGTGGGTAGGTCGGTGTATGTTTTGGTCATTTGATTTTGGACTCAGAATATAAAAACGGCCTTTTTTGGTTCATATTTGAGTGATTTCATTTTTTGTTTTATGAAATAGAAAATGAAAATTAAAGCATATTTTAAATTTCTCTCATCCCTCTTGACCATGAAAATGAAAAAACGCCTCGTATTTAAATTTTAACATTTTATATTTTAAAACGAAAATGAAATAACCGTTTGTTTTGTTTTTAATTTCTGTATGAAGTGAAAATGGAAGACTGACCCGGGGTGTGAAGCTTCTCTCTGGACGATGTGAATGAAACACGTTCTTCTAAAAACAGGTTGATTTCATACGAAATAGCCTTTTGTAACAACTGGAATGTATGTTTGTGCGTAACATGGTTATAACGTGGTTATAACATGGTTGATCCAGCTGCTCTGGGTAACAACGTGAGCAGTGATCTGGATCAGTACTCACTCTCAGCGGCCGCGTGCGAGTGGACGTGGTGGTTGTTGACCGGCTGAGACGGACTGTCCATCTCCAAAGATCCTGAGGAGGAAAAGAAGAAGAAGAAGAAGAAGAAGAAGAAGAAGAAGAAGAAGAAGAAGAAGAAGACGACATTTCAGTCAGTCAATAAAGCAGAAAGACTCAAAGGGACGTTGACAGATCAAATAACTTTTAGTCTTAGTTTTAGTAAACATCTCAAAAACATGCATCTGCTCACAAGATATAATCAATAAACAGCCAATAATCATCTTTCATCAATATGAAAACACGTCAGAGTGATTCACGAGTACGGCGTCGGTACTACAGGAGCCACGTACTGTCGTTTATGGTCTCATCTATATTATTATTGATTATCATCATCATCATGTTGGAGGTGGGCGTGCTCATGGCGGTTTGAGTGGAAGCGATTCACCTGGGGTTCAACGGTTCAGGTCTTATATTATTTTTAGTATTTATGTTCCAGCTCCGACTCCGTGAGCGTCTGTGTAACGTTACTCAGACAAATACACCTGGAACTATTTAATACTTCTCTCATCGCAATACTTTTACCAGTCCCTCCACAAAAACGCAGAGTTTTTTTGTGATTGTTGCAAAAATCCTTGATTATGCGGCACGTTTTCTTAATAAACGTGATGGAATATTCTCTATATGATATTTATGCAGTTTTATGCGATGAAATTGTGGGAACTTGCAAAAACTGCGGTTTGATGAAAAAGAGAAAACAAAGTGATTCCCCCCCAACACCGTGTTCTCACTAGGAGACATTACATCACTTCATAACGTTCCCATGGCAACAGGGGAAAATGGCTGCTCTTGTGTGAAGTAAACAACATTTTTCATCTTCCTGCTGAGATATATGTGACTTTTTTGCAACGAAAATGCGGGATTATGAAATCATGCCCCGCATATTTTGCGCGGAAATCTGCAATTTATGCGGCAAAAGTGCGGCGTATTTGTGCGGGGGGGGGGGCCGCATTTGAAAAAATGCGCCCCCCCCCCCGCATAAACATGCAGACTTTGGCTGATTATGCGTTGAATTATGAGATCACATAATCATGTTGTTCTGGAGGGACTGATTTAAGTAATTGCCTTTTTTTTTGTTGTTTAACTGCAATTAGTCTCTTATGTCCAGACCTTCCTCCACAGCTCTGTGGAGGAGGGTCTGCTAGTCCACACAGCATTCCTGGATGGGAGAAGAACATGCTCTGGTTTATTGGCATTTCTTTAAACCAATCAGAGTCATCTTGGGCGGGGCTAAGCTCCGGACGGAGCCACGGTGCCTCTGCTAAATAGTCTCAGG
>CM042447.1:252181-254681 GCA_023631565.1 Gymnocephalus cernua | reverse complement strand
TATTATAATAATCTAATCTACAGACACACAATAACAACATATTATTATAATAATATAATCTACAGACACATAATAACAACATATTATTATAATAATCTAATCTACAGACACATAATAACAACATATTATTATAATAATCTAATCTACAGACACATAATAACAACATATTATTATAATAATCTAATCTACAGACACATAATAACAACATATTATTATAATAATATAATCTACAGACACACAATAACAACATATTATTATAATAATCTAATCTACAGACACATAATAACAACATATTATTATAATAATCTAATCTACAGACACACAATAACAACATATTATTATAATAATCTACAGACACATAATAACAACATATTATTATAATAATATAATCTACAGACACATAATAACAACATATTATTATAATAATCTAATCTACAGACACATAATAACAACATATTATTATAATAATCTAATCTACAGACACATAATAACAACATATTATTATAATAATATAATCTACAGACACATAATAACAACATATTATTATAATAATCTAATCTACAGACACATAATAACAACATATTATTATAATAATCTAATCTACAGACACACAATAACAACATATTATTATAATAATATAATCTACAGAAACATAATAACAACATATTATTATAATAATATAATCTACAGACACATAATAACAACATATTATTATAATAATCTAATCTACAGACACATAATAACAACATATTATTATAATAATCTAATCTACAGACACATAATAACAACATATTATTATAATAATCTAATCTACAGACACACAATAACAACATATTATTATAATAATATAATCTACAGACACATAATAACAACATATTATTATAATAATATAATCTACAGACACATAATAACAACATATTATTATAATAATATAATCTACAGACACATAATAACAACATATTATTATAATAATCTAATCTACAGACACATAATAACAACATATTATTATAATAATCTAATCTACAGACACATAATAACAACATATTATTATAATAATCTAATCTACAGACACATAATAACAACATATTATTATAATAATCTAATCTACAGACACATAATAACAACATATTATTATAATAATCTAATCTACAGACACATAATAACAACATATTATTATAATAATCTAATCTACAGACACACAATAACAACATATTATTATAATAATCTAATCTACAGACACATAATAACAACATATTATTATAATAATATAATCTACAGACACATAATAATAACATATTATTATAATAATATAATCTACAGACACATAATAACAACATATTATTATAATAATCTAATCTACAGACACATAATAACAACATATTATTATAATAATCTAATCTACAGACACATAATAACAACATATTATTATAATAATCTAATCTACAGACACATAATAACAACATATTATTATAATAATATAATCTACAGACACATAATAACAACATATTATTATAATAATCTAATCTACAGACACATAATAACAACATATTATTATAATAATCTAATCTACAGACACACAATAACAACATATTATTATAATAATCTAATCTACAGACACATAATAACAACATATTATTATAATAATCTAATCTACAGACACATAATAACAACATATTATTATAATAATATAATCTACAGACACATAATAACAACATATTATTATAATAATATAATCTACAGACACATAATAACAACATATTATTATAATAATCTAATCTACAGACACACAATAACAACATATTATTATAATAATCTAATCTACAGACACATAATAACAACATATTATTATAATAATCTAATCTACAGACACATAATAACAACATATTATTATAATAATATAATCTACAGACACATAATAACAACATATTATTATAATAATATAATCTACAGACACATAATAACAACATATTATTATAATAATATAATCTACAGACACATAATAACAACATATTATTATAATAATCTAATCTACAGACACATAATAACAACATATTATTATAATAATCTAATCTACAGACACATAATAACAACATATTATTATAATAATCTAATCTACAGACACATAATAACAACATATTATTATAATAATCTAATCTACAGACACATAATAACAACATATTATTATAATAATCTAATCTACAGACACATAATAACAACATATTATTATAATAATCTAATCTACAGACACATAATAACAACATATTATTATAATAATCTAATCTACAGACACATAATAACAACATATTATTATAATAATCTAATCTACAGACAGACAATAACAACATATTATTATAATAATATAATCTACAGACACATAATAACAACATATTATTATAATAATATAATCTACAGACACATAATAACAACATATTATTATAATAATATAATCTACAGACACATAATAACAACATATTATTATAATAATCTAATCTACAGACAC
>CM042447.1:232181-244681 GCA_023631565.1 Gymnocephalus cernua | reverse complement strand
TATGTGTGTGTGTGTGTGTGTGTGTGTGTGTGTGTGTGTGTGTGTGTGTGTGTGTGTGTGTGTGTGTGTGTCTGTGTGTGTGTATGTGTGTCTCTATGTGTGTGTGTGTGTGTGTGTGTCTGTGTGTCTGTGTGTGTGTATGTGTGTCTCTATGTGTGTGTGTGTGTGTGTGTGTCTGTGTGTGTGTGTTTGTATGTGTGTCTCTATGTGTGTGTGTGTGTGTGTGTGTGTGTGTCTCTATGTGTGTGTGTGTGTGTGTGTCTCTATGTGTGTGTGTGTGTGTGTCTCTATGTGTGTGTGTGTGTGTCTCTATGTGTGTGTGTGTGTGTGTGTAGACTGGAGGAAGCAGCCGTTCTGACCTATTCTCCAGCTGTTCACCCCGTCATCATCTCCGTGTGCTGCTTCCTGTTCATCGTGGCGATGGTCGGGTACTGCGGCGCGCTGCGCTGCAACCTGCTGCTGCTCTCCTGGGTACGTCTGCACCATCGTTACTGCAGTACACAATCTCAGTACTTCTGCCACCACACATCCGTCTGTGTGTGTGTGTGTGTGTGTGTGTGTGTGTGTGTGTGTGTAATTTGCGCAAAATCTGCAGAAAATTGGGACTGTAAAGTAACAAGATGTAACTGAACTGAAAGATTATTTCAGATAATAATCTGTGTCTGTTTCTCTGTGTGTGTGTGTGTGTGTGTGTCTGTGTGTGTGTGTGTGTGTGTCTGTGTGTGTGTGTGTGTGTGTGTGTGTGTGTGTGTGTGTGTGTGTGTCTGTGTGTGTGTGTGTGTGTGTGTGTTTCAGTATTTCTGCAGTCTGCTGGTGATTTTCTGCGTGGAGTTGGCGAGCGCTGTCTGGACCTACGACGAGGTTATCATTTATAACAATCACTGTTCATATATTACACTATAACATCTGACTTCATAAAACTGTGACATTATCTCCTAGTGTTCCTAATTATCTCCTAATATTCCTAATTATCTCCTAATATTCGTAATTATCTCCTAATATTCCTAATTATCTCCTAATATTCCTAATTATCTCCTAGTATTCCTATATATCTCCTAATATTCCTAATTATCTCCTAATATTCCTAATTATCTCCTAATATTCCTAATTATCTCCTAATATTCCTAATTATCTCCTAATATTCCTAATTATCTCCTAATATTCGTCTTCTGCTGAAACAACTCCTCTCGAATCACTCGTCGTCTTGTAGAATTATATTTTTTTCTCTTGAAAATATGACTTTTTTTCTGTGAATTTGTAACTTTTTCACATATGTTTCTAATTGTAGTTTTTACAGGTGAATATGTAAATATTTGGTGAATAATTAGTGAGTGTTTGGTCCAGCGGTTGTGTGAAACGGACCAATCAGAGAGCAGGAAGTCAGCAGCTGCAGATTCAGTTACAACTCTGCTAAGAATAACCAGAAATGTCAGAAATGATCTCAGATCCTCTTTCACCGTCACACGCATGCACGCACACACGCACGCACGCGCGCACACACACACGCACGCACGCACGCACGCACGCACGCACGCACGCACGCACGCACGCACGCACGCACGCACGCACGCACGCACGCACACAGACACACACACACACATAGTTAAGTTTTGCGACTTTCCAGTAAAATGTCGGGGATTAAAGGCGACCAGGACATGAACTGTGTTCAGGTCGACTGAGACAGGAAGCGTAGCAGATGTTCTTCACAGCAGCTGTGTGTGTTTTTATCTCACCTGTTCTGCATGGCTGCAGGCCTCACCTGCCTCAGGGGGTTGTGGGTATTGTAGTCAGTGTGAATAATGATTCTTATCTACAGCAGAGAGCCGACACACCTGCTGCCTGACAGAGATAAACACGTTCACTTTGGTTCAGGGTTGTCATAGAAACTGAAAATACAGCCAATCAAGATCCATGGAATCCTAATGATTGTGTGTGTGTGTGTGTGTGTGTGTGTGTGTGTGTGTGTGTGTGTGTGTCTCAGCCCTCAGTGCAGCGGTCTGATATGATCAGTCTGAAGTCTCGGATGCCGAGCTACGGCCTGCAGCATTACCAGTGGCTCACACACACCTGGAACAGCTTCCAGACAGAGGTCAGAGGTCACACACACACACACACACTCATACGCACGCACACACGCATGCACGCACGCACGCACGCACACACGCACGCACACACTCATACGCACGCACACACCACACACACCCAAAATCTTTCAGACAGGATTGTTCTGTTTTTTAATCTATTGTACGTATTTGATATCTTTGTTTGTGCAAATAAACTTAACTGTGTGTGTGTGTGTGTTTATGTGTGTGTGTGTGTGTGTTTGTGTGTCTCTGTGTGTGTGTGTGTGTGTGTGTGTGTGTGTGTGTGTGTGTCTCTGTGTGTGTGTGTGTGTGTGTGTGTGTGTGTGTGTCTGTGTGTGTGTGTGTGTGTGTCTGTGTGTGTGTGTGTGTGTGTGTGTGTCTCTGTGTGTGTGTGTGTGTGTGTGTGTGTGTGTGTGTGTGTGTGTGTGTGTGTGTGTGTGTGTGTGTGTGTGTGTGTGTGTGTCTCTGTGTGTGTCTCTGTGTGTGTGTGTGTGTTCAGTTTGAGTGCTGCGGGGTGATCTACTTCACTGATTGGCTGGAGATGACAGAGATGGAGTGGCCCCCTGACTCCTGCTGCTCCAATCAGTATCCAGGATGTGCTCGCCACGCCCACTACCACGACCTCAGCGACCTGCACCAAGAGGTGAGACAGCGCCGCCTCTGATTGGACGACATCACAGTTCTTACTCTGTAACGTCTCTGGTCGTGTTTCAGGGTTGCGGTTCGAAGATCTACAGTTTCATCCGAGGGACGAAGCCGCTGCAGGCGCTGCGTTTCCTGGGCGTGTCCATCGGCGTGGCTCAGATCCTCGCCATGGCGCTGACGCTAATGCTGCTCTGGGCGCTTTACTACGGGCGGCAGGCTCCAGAGCCGGACTCCACGCCGCTGCCGCCGCCAGACGACTCCGCCCCGCTCGCCCTGACACACGGACTCTCCGCTGCGGCGCCGGCGGGATGCAACCACACATTCGTGTGCAGCGGGACGCACGCCGTCGCCGCGCCGAGCGGGCTGCAGATTGAGATGGAGCGCCTGTCGTAGCGACGGAACACAGCGGAGGGAACTACAAGTCTTATTTTACTAGTTTGGTTTCATCATTTCTATCAATAACACGTTTCTAGTAAATATCTGAGATCGGAGACTAACGGCGCTTTTTGGAGGTTATGTGACCTCAAATCACGCTTTAACCGACAGGTTTGTATCTGACCCGTCTGATTGGTTGATTGGTTGTTGTTGTCACTACCAGATGTGAGTCGAGTGCAGATGTGAGTTGCGCATGCGTCACTTTGTGACAAGTAGCCGACAAGATGCTAACGAGAGACTTCTGTAACGCCAAGTCAGTAAAAATGGACGAACATAACCAAGTTGGTTCACTGCTGGTTAACGTTAGCAATCAGACACAACAACGGCTGTTACTGGAACGCCGTTTAGCGCTAACGTTAGCAATCAGACACAACAACGGCTGTCACTAGAACGGCGTTTAGCGCTAACGTTAGCAATCAGACACAACAAAGGCTGTTACTGGAACGGCGTTTAGCGCTAACGTTAGCAATCAGACACAACAACGGCTGTTACTGGAACGGCGTTTAGCGCTAACGTTAGCAATCAGACACAACAACGGCTGTTACTGGAATGGCGTTTAGCGCTAACGTTAGCAATCAGACACAACAAAAGCTGTTACTGGAATGGCGTTTAGCGCTAACGTTAGCAATCAGACACAACAACGGCTGTTACTGGAACGGCGTTTAGCGCTAACGTTAGCAATCAGACACAACAACGGCTGTTACTGGAATGGCGTTTAGCGCTAACGTTAGCAATCAGACACAACAACGGCTGTCACTAGAACGGCGTTTTGAGCTAACGTTAGCAATCACGACACAACAAAGGCTGTTACTGGAACGGCGTTTAGCGCTAACGTTAGCAATCAGACACAACAACGGCTGTCACTAGAACGGCGTTTTGAGCTAACGTTAGCAATCACGACACAACAAAGGCTGTTACTGGAATGGCGTTTAGCGCTAACGTTAGCAATCAGACACAACAAAGGCTGTCACTAGAACGGCGTTTTGAGCTAACGTTAGCAATCACGACACAACAAAGGCTGTTACTGGAACGGCGTTTAGCGCTAACGTTAGCAATCAGACACAACAACGGCTGTTACTGGAATGGCGTTTAGCGCTAACGTTAGCAATCAGACACAACAACGGCTGTCACTAGAACGGCGTTTAGCGCTAACGTTAGCTATATGCGGTAAACCGTTTAAATCTGAGCATCATCAGGTAGTGACAGTTGTATCCGACCCGTCTGGTCGTCTGATTGGTTGACTGCTCTCAGATATTAACTCACTGACTTATTAACTTATTATAAATATAGAAATGATGAACCAAACTTCCACCGTGTGAGCAGAGTTTAATGAAACGAAGAAGAAGAGAAACATCCTGACAGAAACACAATGCATTCTGGGACTTGTGGTTTTTCACTGGATGAGAACGCGAACTGAAGCGAACGGAAAACAGCCAACCACCGTTTGAAAAAATACTTTCTTCTCTTTAGAAAAACTTTCTGAACTTTAAAGAGAAACGAGTCCGCTCACGTTCATCAGAGCGTCTGGTTGTGGTTGAATATTTAATAATATTTGTTATTGGAGCGTTTTCTCTCTGCAATAAAAGCTGAAAGCAGAATCAAACTGTGGTTTAGTTACCGGTGGACGAGACTTCCCCCAAGTCGTTTTACAAAGTAAATTAAAATGAACAACAAAAAAAGTCAAAAACATCGAAAAACAATGAAAAAAGCTTCTAAACTAAACTTCAACAATGCTAACCGTGCTAACATTGCTAACCGTGCTAACAATACCATTGATGCTAAATCTGCCAACAATGTTACCATTTCTAACTATGCTAACGGTGCTACAATGCTAACCATGCTAACAATGCTAACCATGCTAATAATGCTAACCATGCTAATAATGCCGCGTTCCATTTACCTCGGAACTGGGAAGCCAGAGCTGGGAATGACGTCATACCCGAGCTGGGAATGACGTCATACCCGAGCTGGGAATGACATCATACCCGAGCTGCGAATGACGTCACACCCGAGCTGGGAATGACGTCACATTCGAGCTGGGAATGACGTCATACCCGAGCTGGGAATGACGTCATACCCGAGCTGGGAATGACGTCATACCCGAGTTGAATGCGTTCCATTTAAAGTCTGATTGTCATTGTTGTCATTAGCTTTAGCCCGGTTAGCTATTGTTAGCAATACCAGTTGATGACAACGCATCACGCAGTTTTTTGTGCATGCAAACAGCGTAACAACACGTCCACAGATAGAAGTTGAACACGCCTGTGTGAACGACTGATTTAGTGACACAAGACAGAAGTGCTGATAACTTTATGTTACTGCAGCTGTAACAGCTGTTGATACGGGGGGCGGCCATGTTGGACTTTGAACTCGGACGACCGCGAGCTCGTAAATCTGAGGTCAGGGGGCGTGTTTTCGACTTTGACCTCGGAAAATACGAGGTCCGAGGTAAATGGAACGCAGCATTAACCTCTTGTAATAAACTCAGGAGACATTTTCAATCAAGAATCTGTCCTTCAAAATAAAAGCATTGATTTTTAAATAAGTTCTAAATAAATAAAATAGAACTCTGGGCATGAGGACAGACTCCTCCATCATGTGAAGGCGGGGATAACAGGATCCCCGGAGAGGATCAAATCAAACAAAAATGCAAGACAAATACAGCGTTTCCATGACAACAAAAACAAACATTTACCTTAAATCTTGTGTGTGTGTTTTGTGACTGAACCGTCCGTGCGGACTGAAGAAGAGAAACCCAGACTAGTTTGAGTGTTTTATTCTGTTTACTGCACCGGACTAGAACCATCTTCATCATTATCCTCAAATTATTCATATTTTTATCAACATAACACAAACTGTGACAAATCAAAAGTTATAAGTCATCATAACCATCTTCAGGAACTTCTTCAATTTACAGGTAAACCCTCCCTTTGATCATGCACGTTGCATCGGGAACGCTTTAGGAAAATATCACGTGGAACGTTAACTCAACGTAAGACACGACAACCAAAAACAAGGATCCATCTCCAGCGCTACGTTTGGGTTTTTAATGTTTGAGTTTTGAGTGTTTTTATCTCAAGTAGAAGAAGAACTGATCTCTGATTAAACCTCATATCTCATCAACAAAGACTGGGGATCTTGCAGGGTCACTCATTGGGTTACACGACAACAACCAGATTCGTTTACAAAAATGTAACCAAGCTAGTTAGCTACCGCTAGCGTTAGCTGCTAACTTAAGGGAAAGTCTGCAGATTTTCCCTTAAGTTAGCAGCTACCGCTAGCGTTAGCTGCTAACTAAGTCTGCAGACTTTCTGTTCTGCCGTACATGCAGATTAATGTCTCCAGAACCCGGAGGCCCGGAGGTAAATCGGGGGGGGGGACGCCAGAGCAGGGGGAATGAGAGGGGGGGGAACGAGAGGGGGAAACGCCAGAGCAGGGGGAATGAAGGGAAAGGGGGGGGGGGATGAGGGGGGGAAACGTCTAAACCAGTTTAAACCAGAACGCAGCGGTGGAGATGCAGCCTAAGATGATTTACGACACAGTAAAGCACAATTACAGCACATGTGCACTAGCAACGGTAAGAATAATAATAAATCTTTTTTTCTTTATTCTACAACCAGAAATCAACAATATGATCCTCAAAAATATGTTTCTATAATTTCTCCCTAAAGTTCAAAAGGCGTCTTTACAAACCCCCCAAAAAACAAACAGAATACACCCGAATAAGTTGGTTGCATATGTCACATTATAGTCAAGCAGGGATGGATGATGGAGGGCTCATAAAGAGGATAGGTCCCGCCCCTTCCTGTGTGCAAGTCCCGCCCCTTCCTGTGTGTATTTACGTGTCCGGTAGTGAACAGGGTGAGATAATGTTTAGATCCTGTTTGAATTGAGCCATGAATAACACACGTTTGTCAGTTTAAAAGATAATTTATCACGGGACTTACACACAGGAAGGGGCGGGGTTTACAACAGGAAGGGGCGGGTCTTATCCTCTATTAAGCGGCTGCTTGCAGGGTCAGCCATTTGCATTTTCACTCCGAAAAGTCGGGGAACTTTTTGTCGTCTTAAAAAGTAACAACAAAGAAATCAATCCTCTTTTTTTTTTTATCAAGTTAAAGATTAAATTCCAGCTCTAAGAGACGAGATATCTGTCCTTTTTAAAACCTTTCTGAGTATATTTGCATCCGTGCTGAACTGAATTCAGCCGTCCGTGAATGTTTTGGTGCTTCAGCGCTCCGATGTGCTCTTTAATCACAACAAACTTTGAATCCAGATGTGGGGTCGAAACTTATTCCACCAGGCGTGGAAGGAAGGAAGTCACAGTATATTGTTTAAAAAAAAAAGGAGAATCGCCTTCGTATCACAATGGATCCGTACAAGTTTGTCTCCGTTCTCCGCAAAACAACCCGTTCTCTCTCCCAACTCCTGAAATACCTACGCGTGGTCAGTTTCAGCGTCAGGTACGACGCAAAAATCTCCCTTTAGCGTCTGTATGGAACGCACCGGGCAGAGCAGCATTAAGATGATAGAGAGACAGCAGTAGAGAGTAGTATGTAGAGAGACAGCAGTAGAGAGTAGTATGTAGAGAGACATCAGTAGAGAGTAGTATGTAGAGACAGCAGTAGAGAGTAGTATGTAGAGAGACAGCAGTAGAGAGTAGTATGTAGAGACAGCAGTAGAGAGTAGTATGTAGAGAGACAGTAGTAGAGAGTAGTATGTAGAGACAGCAGTAGAGAGTAGTATGTAGAGAGACAGCAGTAGAGAGTAGTATGTAGAGAGACAGTAGTAGAGAGTAGTATGTAGAGACAGCAGTAGAGAGTAGTATGTAGAGAGACAGTAGTAGAGAGTAGTATGTAGAGACAGCAGTAGAGAGTAGTATGTAGAGACAGCAGTAGAGAGTAGTATGTAGAGAGACAGTAGTAGAGAGTAGTATGTAGAGACAGCAGTAGAGAGTAGTATGTAGAGAGACAGCAGTAGAGAGTAGTATGTAGAGACAGCAGTAGAGAGTAGTATGTAGAGACAGCAGTAGAGAGTAGTATGTAGAGAGACAACAGTAGAGAGTAGTATGTAGAGAGACAGCAGTAGAGAGTAGTATGTAGAGAGACAACAGTAGAGAGTAGTATGTAGAGAGACAGTAGTAGAGAGTAGTATGTAGAGACAGCAGTAGAGAGTAGTATGTAGAGAGACAGCAGTAGAGAGTAGTATGTAGAGACAGCAGTAGAGAGTAGTATGTAGAGAGACAACAGTAGAGAGTAGTATGTAGAGAGACAGCAGTAGAGAGTAGTATGTAGAGAGACAGCAGTAGAGAGTAGTATGTAGAGAGACAGCAGTAGAGAGTAGTATGTAGAGAGACAACAGTAGAGAGTAGTATGTAGAGAGACAGCAGTAGAGAGTAGTATGTAGAGAGACAGCAGTAGAGAGTAGTATGTAGAGAGACAACAGTAGAGAGTAGTATGAAGAGAGACAACAGTAGAGAGTAGTATGTAGAGAGACAGCAGTAGAGAGTAGTATGTAGAGAGACAACAGTAGAGAGTAGTATGTAGAGAGACAACAGTAGAGAGTAGTATGAAGAGAGACAGCAGTAGAGAGTAGTATGTAGAGAGACAGCAGTAGAGAGTAGTATGTAGAGAGACAACAGTAGAGAGTAGTATGTAGAGAGACAACAGTAGAGTAGTATGTAGAGAGACAGCAGTAGAGAGTAGTATGTAGAGAGACAACAGTAGAGAGTAGTATGTAGAGAGACAACAGTAGAGAGTAGTATGTAGAGACAACAGTAGTAGTACTACTAAAGAGTAGTAGAGAGCGTCTAAATGTGACGCTAAAGGAGACTTTTTGTCGTGATGGGAGTGAGAGTGAGTTGCCTCAGACGGTGCTGGACTAGTTCAGGTAGATGTTGGTGTTTCTGAGAGAGGAGATACAATATCTTTAAACGTGACCGTTTGCATACCAAAAAGACAAGTATGTAGTGTCCCCCGTTTGTCTACATGGCTTTTGACCTACAAATCACACACAGTCTCAAGTAAAGCGCCCTGAAGTTGTGAAATATTGTGTTTTTTGAAATCTTCTTCAGACTATATAATAACTTGTGCATTCAGATTATTATCTTGTGAACACACAGAAGATAATTGTTTGGGGACACCAGGGGCTGCATAGGAAAGACTGCAGCGATAATATTCACCAAAATATTATCACGTGTTGTCTTGTTAATGGACACAGAGGAGAAATATTAGTTCACTGAATCTGACAGTTTGAGTAAATATTCTTAGTCACTTTAAATAACGCATAAAGCGTGGAAGCAGCGTAAACAGCTAGCCTAGCTCTGTTAGAAAGCTAAAAATATAAAGTTCACTAAGGGCTCTATCACGCCTACGTCGTTTGGTCCGAACCAAAATCCTCCCTCGAACCTAACAGACAAATCTGGTTTGACCAAAACAAGCGGCCCGGACTACCCTGGAGATCCAGAGTCTCGCGAGAGCACGATTGTAATTAGCTCAGCGAGTCACTCTGGCGTTGAGTAATGATGCTCATTAACTATGAGCTGCACCAATCACATCGGTGTATCTGATGTAGGCGGGCCAGAGGCCAGCTGCACCAATCACATCGGTGTATCTGATGTAGGCGGGCCAGAGTAGAGCTGCACCAATCACATCGGTGTATCTGATGTAGGCGGGCCAGAGGCCAGCTGCACCAATCACATCGGTGTATCTGATGTAGGCGGGCCAGAGGCCAGCTGCACCAATCACATCGGTGTATCTGATGTAGGTGGGCCAGAGGCCAGCTGCACCAATCACATCGGTGCATCTGATGTAGGCGGGCCAGAGGCGAGTTGCACCAATCACATCGGTGTATCTGATGTAGGCGGGCCAGAGGCCAGCTGCACCAATCACATCGGTGTGTTTGATGTAGGCGGGCCAGAGGCGAGCTGCACCAATCACATCGGTGTATCTGATGTAGGCGGGCCAGAGGCCAGCTGCACCAATCACATCGGTGTATCTGATGTAGGCGGGCCAGAGGCCAGCTGCACCAATCACATCGGTGTATCTGATGTAGGCGGGCCAGAGGTGAGCTGCACCAATCACATCGGTGTATCTGATGTAGGCGGGCCAGAGGTGAGCTGCACCAATCACATCGGTGTATCTGATGTAGGCGGGCCAGAGGCCAGCTGCACCAATCACATCGGTGTGTTTGATGTAGGCGGGCCAGAGGCGAGCTGCACCAATCACATCGGTGTATCTGATGTAGGCGGGCCAGAGGCCAGCTGCACCAATCACATCGGTGTATCTGATGTAGGCGGGCCAGAGGCCAGCTGCACCAATCACATCGGTGTATCTGATGTAGGCGGGCCAGAGGTGAGCTGCACCAATCACATCGGTGTATCTGATGTAGGCGGGCCAGAGGTGAGCTGCACCAATCACATCGGTGTATCTGATGTAGGCGGGCCAGAGGTGAGCTGCACCAATCACATCGGTGTATCTGATGTAGGCGGGCCAGAGGCCAGCTGCACCAATCACATCGGTGAGGCCAGCTGAACAGATGAGGACAGCGCTGTGACGTCCAAGTCATTAGTAAACATCGCAAGATGGCTATGGATGAACACCGGTTGTTTGAAACGGCGTTGGCCGCTACAATGATCGAGTTAGACTCGGGTTATCTGAGTTTTTATCTTTTCCTAAACCTAACTATCCGGTTGTCGTTCCCGACCCAGAGCGTCTAAATACGACGCTAAAGGAGACTTTTGATGTCAGAAACAAACACGAAAGATACCTGACCAAGCGCCGTTTGCTGAGGCGATGGGAGTGAGGATGAGTTGGTTCAGATGTGTCTGTACAGCAGAGAGGAAGGCAGTAAGCTCTGACAGAAAGATCCGGTAAAAAACCAAGTCAGGTCTGCATGCAACGTCCCGAAACACACAGAAACACTCAAACACACGCACAGATATAACATGCTGAAAGGGTTCAACTAGAATCAGCTGATTAAAGGAAACGTCCGTCACGTTGGGAAGAACATTTGTTAGCCGCTTAACGTTGCTCTGATCCTGATTAGTGCAGGAATCTTAATGTGTAAAGTAACTAGTAACTAAAGCTGTAACAGATGATGAAGTAAAAAGTACAATATTTCTCTCTGAGATGTAGCGGAGTAGAAGTAGAAAGTGGCATGAAAAGAAAAGACTCAAGTAAAGTACAAGTACCTCAACATCTGGACTGAAGTGCAGTACTGGAGTAAATGTACTTAGTTACATTCCAGTGCTGCTTTTGATGGAGCTAAGCTAGCAGTTCCCTCTGCTTCCATTCTTTGTGCTAAGCTAGGCTAAATATCTATGTTAACAGTGTAGTTCCCAAAATATCAGACATTTCCTTTAATGTTCAAAATCAAAAATTCTACGTCAGCATCCACGTCGTCAAGACATCAAATCTAAAGACATACAGGAAGAAAGAGCAACGCTGAAGATTTAAAACGTCTCGGAGATCATCGGCCGAAGTTCTCCGCCGTCTCTCCGGCGGCCGATGATCCCGCCGTCTCTCCGGCGGCGTCCGACTGCTGGGACAGAAATCTCCTCGAAGACAAAAGAATAAAACGCAACCCGAGGGCGGCGTTAGCTGAGCTTTGAGTGCGTACAGAATGGCGTTTTCCTCCTTCAGCAGTCTGCTAACCGTCACTTCTGTCACGTGGACACAGGATCCAAACCCCCGGCATCTGAGTCTGTGGTTAGTGCTGGGGGGGGGGGCTGTCGACCCCTGACCCCCGATGCCCGACCCGTTGGGTGCGTTGTGTTTGCGTGTGGGAGGGCGAGGTGATTACAGCGCCGACACCCGGACGATGTTGGCGTGCGAGTAGTCGCTGGACGACGCGTTGCCTTGGGCGTTGCTGCTGCGCGGCGGCGACGGCATGCTGATGACGGCGGCGGTGATGTACTGGTCACAGTTCAGGGGAACCGTCTCCTCGAATTTAGCGTTCAGACTGGATCGACTGGAACGACTACAGAGAGAGAAGAAGAAGAGGGTTAAAGGTTAGACTGCGCCTGATTCACAGTGAGAGATGAGTTTATGGAAAGTACCCCATGCCCTGTGTGTGTGTGTGTGTGTGTGTGTGTGTGTGTGTGTGTGTGTGTGTGTGTGTGTGTGTGTGTGTGTGTCTGTCTGTGTGTGTGGGGGGGGGGGGGGGGGGGGGGGGGGGGGGGCAAGGAAACTTTATCAGGATGTATAGTGTCCTTGACCCATGAATAACTGGCTGCTGCCTCTATGGGAGTTTAACATAGGGGTGTACTGACTTATGCCGCCTGTATTTTAAGGAAGAACATTTATTTAGTTACGATGCATTATTCATTCACAAAGA
>CM042447.1:224681-227181 GCA_023631565.1 Gymnocephalus cernua | reverse complement strand
CTACGGGGCTGTCTATATAATGGGGAGTACAGACCAATGCTAGGGGGCTGTCTATATAATGGGGAGTACAGACGAACGCTAGGGGGCTGTCTACATAATGGGGAGTACAGGCCAACGCTAGAGGGCTGTCTATATAATGGGGAGTACAGGCCAACGCTAGGGGGCTGTCTATATAATGGGGAGTACAGGCCAACGCTAGGGGGCTGTCTATATAATGGGGAGTATAGGCCAACGCTAGGGGGCTGTCTATATAATGGGGAGTACAGGCCAACGCTAGGGGGCTGTCTATATAATGCGGAGTACAGGCCAACGCTAGGGGGCTGTCTACATAATGGGGAGTACAGGCCAACGCTAGGGGGCTGTCTATATAATGGGGAGTACAGACCAACGCTAGGGGGCTGTCTATATAATGGGGAGTACAGGCCAACGCTAGGGGACTGTCTATATAATGGGGAGTACAGGCCAACGCTAGGGGACTGTCTACATGATGGGGAGTACAGGCCAACGCTAGGGGACTGTCTACATGATGGGGAGTACAGACCAACGCTAAGGGGCTGTCTATATAATGGGGAGTACAGGCCAACGCTAGGGGGCTGTCTATATAATGGGGAGTACAGGCCAACGCTAGGGGACTGTCTATATAATGGGGAGTACAGGCCAACGCTAAGGGGCTGTCTATATAATGGGGAGTACAGGCCAACGCTAGGGGGATGTCTATATAATGGGGAGTACAGGCCAACGCTAGGGGGCTGTCTATATAATGGGGAGTACAGGCCAACGCTAGGGGGCTGTCTATATAATGGGGAGTACAGGCCAACGCTAGGGGACTGTCTACATGATGGGGAGTACAGACCAACGCTAGGGGACTGTCTATATAATGGGGAGTACAGGCCAACGCTAGGGGACTGTCTATATAATGGGGAGTACAGGCCAACGCTAGGGGACTGTCTAAGTGTCGGATTTTTCTAAGTGTCAACATTTTTCTAAGTGTCAAAAATTTTCTAAATGTCTAAATTTTTCTAAGTGTCAAAATTTTTCTAAGTGTCGAAATTTTTCTAAGTGTCGACATTTTGCTAAATGTTGAAATTTTTCTAAGTGTCGAGATTTTTCTAAATGTCGAAATTTTTCTAAGTGTCGACATTTTTCAAAGTGTCAACATTTTTCAAAGTGTCAACATTTTTCTAAGTGTCAACATTTTGCTAAATGTTGAAATTTTTCTAAATGTCGACATTTTCTAAGTGTCGACATTTTTCTAAGTGTCGACATTTTCTAAGTGTCAAAATTTTTCTAAGTGTCGACATTTTTCAGTGTCAACATTTTCTAAGTGTCAACATTTTTCTAAGTGTCGACATTTTTCAAAGTGTCGACATTTTTCAGTGTCAACATTTTCTAAGTGTCAACATTTTTCTAAGTGTCGACATTTTTCTAAATGTCGACATTTTTCTAAATGTCGACATTTTTAATGTCTCTGTGTGTGTGTGTGTGTGTGTGTGTGTGTGTGTGTGTGTGTGTGTGTGTGTTCTCACCGTGGTCTTCTCCAGACAGGTCAGCAGGTGATGATGCTGCAGGTCGAAGGTGGGGTTCGCCTTACACACCAGCGCCTTCCCCGCCTCCTTGGACGCCTTCAGGACAGAAACACAAATCATTGGACAAGTTTCCTCTCCGCCCAGAACCACAGCACCCCCCCCCCCCCCCCCACGGGCCGGACTCAGCAGTCCCACCGTGACCCCCCCACCCCCCCCACGGACCGGGCTCATCCCCCCCTCCCCCTCCACGGGGTCCCGTCCACCGTGCAACTTTTGCTTTTCTGTGCAGAAACATGAACTTTTTTCAATGTTTCGTGTTTTGTGACACTTTGTCGTTTTGTTTGGAAATGTTTTCACGTCTTTGTCACATTTTCTGACGTTCTTTTATCAGTTTATGGAAACGTATTATATATATACGTATTATATATAATATATATATATATAATATATATATATATATATATATATATATATATATATATATATATATATATATATATATATATATACATATATAATACAGAGGCCTCGGTGTGTTCTGAGGAACTCTTTGGACCTCGGGTAGACGGATCAGTCCGACTGGCTTTACTGCCGCCGGTCGGCCGTCTGGCCGTCTGGCCGTCTGGCCGTCTGGCCGTCTGGCCGGCGTGTACGGACCTTAACCTCTACAGGCTGCCAGCTGATCGCTGTGTTTGTGATCTGCTCTGCGTGCTTTACATTCAGCCCCCGAACATCCCGACAATATTTCACCGTAATTCAATCGACATTTTTGACGTTTCTGAAAACATTTTAAGGAGAAATAGGCCGTGCAGTTGCTGAATCTGTCTTCATTTCAGATCAACAAAAGTGTGTGTGTGTGTGTGTGCGTGCGTGCGTGCGTGCGTGCGTGCGTTGGCGTCTCACCCTCTGCGCCCGTCTCTTCTCGGCTCGCTGGCTCTGGTGGTAGATGCGGCTGAAGTTGGAGACGATGACGG
>CM042447.1:207500-219481 GCA_023631565.1 Gymnocephalus cernua | reverse complement strand
TCTCTCTGTCTCTCTCTCTCTCTCTGTCTCTGTCTCTCTCTCTCTCTCTCTCTCTCTGTTTCTGTCTCTGTCTCTGTCTCTGTGTCTCTCTCTGTCTCTCTCTCTGTGTCTCTCTGTCTCTCTCTCTCTCTCTCTCTCTATCTCTCTGTCTCTCTGTCTGTCTCTCTCTCGGTCTCTCTCTCTCTCTCTCTCTCTCTCTCTCTGTCTCTCTCTCCTCTCTCTCTCTGTCTCTCTCTCTCTCTCTCTCTGTCTCTCTCTCTCTCTCTCTCTCTGTCTCTCTGTCTCTCTCTCTGTCTCTCTCTCTGTCTCTCTCTCTGTCTCTCTCTCTCTCTCTGTCTCTCTCTCTCTCTCTGTCTCTCTCTCTGTCTCTCTCTCTCTCTCTCTCTCCGTGGTGAAATATTTTATTGATAACTCTGTTTGTGTCAGCGAGCAGCTGAGCTCCATCGATCGGCTTCTCGCTGCTTTTCATCGCTTGTAATGAAAGTCAGAAGCTGAGCAGAATACTGATGAACACACAGACACACACACACACACACACCACACACACACTCACACACACACACACACACACACACACAGACACACACACACACAGACACACACACACACCCACACAGACAGACACACACACACACACACACACACACACAGACACACACACACACACCACACACACACACAGACACACACACACACACAGACACACACACACACCCACACAGACCACACACACACACACACACACACACACACACAGACACACAAAAACACAGACACACACACACAGACACACACAGACAGACACACAAATAAAAAAAGAAAGTAGTGATTTCTAAATGTACTTTGACTTGTATTTCATTGCAGACAATGTGAACACAAAATATTTCATGTTTTGTCTGGTCAACTTAATTTCATTTGTAAATATACATCCTTTCCTGTCATTCAGACCTGCAACACATTCCAAAAAAGGTTGGGACAGGAGCAATTTAGGGCTAGTAATCAGGTAAATTGGTTAAATAATGATGTGATTTGAAACAGGTGATGTCAACAGGTGATTGTAATTATGATTTGGTACAAAAGCAGCATCCAAGAAAGGTCTAGTCCTTTAGGAGCAAAGATGGGCCGAGGATCGCCAGTTTGCCAACAAATACGTGAGAAAATTAGTAAATTTTTAAAAACAATGTTCCTCAAAGAAGGATAGGAAGACATTTGCTTATTTCACCTTCAACAGTGCATAACATAATTAAAAGATTCAAGGAATGAGGAGGAATTTCAGTGCGTAAAGGACAAGGGCGCAAGCCTAAGCTGAACAACCGTGATCTCCGATCCCTCAGGCGGCACTGCATCAAGAATCGTCATTCATCTATAAGCGATATCACCACATGGGCTCAGGACTACTTTGGCAAACCTTTGTCAAGTACCACAATATGTAGTTACAGCCACAAATGCCAGTTAAAACTGTACTGTGCCAAAAGGAAGCCCTATGTTAACAGTGTCCAGAAGCGCCGTCGACTTCTCTGGACTCGGAGGCATCTGGGATGGACCATCACACAGTGGAAACGTGTACTGTGGTCAGATGAATCAGTATTTCAGGTATTTTTTGGGAGAAATGACGCTGTGTGCTCCGGACCAAAGAAGAAAAGGATCATCCAGACTGTTACCAGCAATAAGTCCAAAAGCCAGGGTCTGTCATGGTATGGGGTTGTGTCAGTGCCCTTGGCAAAGGTAACTTGCACTTCTGTGATGGCACCATTAATGCTGAAAAGTACATAGAGATTTTGGAGCACAATATGCTGCCTTCAAGAAGGTCCATGCATAGTTCAACAAGATAATGCAAAACCACATTCTGCACACATTACAAAGTCCTGGCTGCGGAGGAAGAGGATACGGGTACTTGACTGGCCTGCCTGCAGTCCCGACCTGTCTCCAATAGAGAATGTGTGGCGCATTTTGAAGCGCAAAACGCGACAACGAAGACCCCGTACTGTTGCCCACCTTAAGACTTGTTTGCAGCAAGAATGGGACAAAATTACACCTGAAACACTTCATCACTTGGTGTCTTCAGTCCCTAAACGTCTTTTAAGTGTTGTGAAAAGGAATGGCAACATTACAAAGTGGTAAATGCTTTACTGTCCCAACTTTTTTTGAAATGTGTTGCAAGAACCAAAATAGGAATTTTGTTGTTTTGAAACAAAAACAATAAAAATCATGAGGAACACATTAAATTATGTGCTGTTGTATTGTCTGCAATGAAATACAAGTCAAAGTACATTTAGAAATCACTACTTTCTTTTTTTATTTGTGTTTTCCATACTGTCCCAACTTTTTCTGATTTGGGGTTGTAATATCTGGTGTTATTCCTGAACATTGTCTCTCTTCCTGCTCGGATGATGATGGTTTTTGTTTCCTCGCAGCACTTCTGTGTCCCCGGCTCGTATTTCCTCCCTCGCCGTGTCGTCTCCTGTTGACGTTTCCGTTCCTGCAGGAGACGAGAAGCAATGATCATAAATATATATATTACTGCTGTCAGTTTAATGCGTTATTAACAGCATTAATGCAAACCCATTTTAACGCAGACAATTTTTTTATTGCACAATTAAAGGTAGCTATAATGGAGGATTTTCCCGAATTTTAGAAAAGAACCGCCCTCTCCACTTTTTGAAAAAATGCACATGCGCAACACCCTACCTACCAACACCCTACCTGCTCCAGACAGGGAACGCCTATTAAACGTGTGCACGAGAGAGCGTGCACGAATCTAGTTCTCCTCGTGCACGCTCTGTTTACAAGTTGCTGTCAGCATGGCTCTACGAGCCGACTTTCCAAAAGAAGATTTGCACTTTTTCCACTATGTCAGACTCGCCACCGGTAAGTGGAAATCTATTTAGGACAAGCATCTCTATAGCTAACGTTAGCACGCTACAGGCCAACAAACAAGCTATCGCCGAGAGGGGGGGGGCAGCGGTCGGAGGCTTTTATATACCGTCTATGGTCGGAGGCTTTTATATACCGTCTATGGTCGGAGGCTTTTATATACCGTCTATGGTCGGAGGCTTTTATATACCGTCTATGGTCGGAGGCCTTTATATACCGTCTATGGTCGGAGGCCTTTATATACCGTCTATGGTCGGAGGCCTTTATATACCGTCTATGGTCGGAGGCCTTTATATACCGTCTATGGTCGGAGGCTTTTATATACCGTCTATGGTCGGAGGCTTTTATATACCGTCTATGGTCCGAGGCCTTTATATACTGTCTATGGTCGGAGGCCTTTATATACCGTCTATGGTCGGAGGCTTTTATATACCGTCTATGGTCGGAGGCTTTTATATACCGTCTATGGTCGGAGGCCTTTATATACCGTCTATGGTCGGAGGCCTTTATATACCGTCTATGGTCGGAGGCTTTTATATACCGTCTATGGTCGGAGGCCTTTATATACCGTCTATGGTCGGAGGCCTTTATATACCGTCTATGGTCGGAGGCTTTTATATACCGTCTATGGTCGGAGGCTTTTATATACCGTCTATGGTCGGAGGCCTTTATATACCGTCTATGGTCGGAGGCCTTTATATACCGTCTATGGTCGGAGGCTTTTATATACCGTCTATGGTCGGAGGCTTTTATATACCGTCTATGGTCGGAGGCTTTTATATACCGTCTATGGTCGGAGGCTTTTATATACCGTCTATGGTCGGAGGCCTTTATATACCGTCTATGGTCGGAGGCTTTTATTTACCGTCTATGGTCGGAGGCTTTTATATACCGTCTATGGTCGGAGGCCTTTATATACCGTCTATGGTCGGAGGCCTTTATATACCGTCTATGGTCGGAGGCCTTTATATACCGTCTATGGTCGGAGGCTTTATATACCGTCTATGGTCGGAGGCCTTTATATACCGTCTATGGTCGGAGGCCTTTATATACCGTCTATGGTCGGAGGCTTTATATACCGTCTATGGTCGGAGGCCTTTATATACCGTCTATGGTCGGAGGCTTTTATATACCGTCTATGGTCGGAGGCTTTTATATACCGTCTATGGTCGGAGGCTTTTATATACCGTCTATGGTCGGAGGCTTTTATATACCGTCTATGGTCGGAGGCTTTTATATACCGTCTATGGTCGGAGGCTTTTATATACCGTCTATGGTCGGAGGCTTTATATACCGTCTATGGTCGGAGGCCTTTATATACCGTCTATGGTCGGAGGCTTTATATACCGTCTATGGTCGGAGGCCTTTATATACCGTCTATGGTCGGAGGCTTTTATATACCGTCTATGGTCGGAGGCTTTTATATACCGTCTATGGTCGGAGGCTTTTATATACCGTCTATGGTCGGAGGCCTTTATATACCGTCTATGGTCGGAGGCTTTTATATACCGTCTATGGTCGGAGGCCTTTATATACCGTCTATGGTCGGAGGCTTTTATATACCGTCTATGGTCGGAGGCTTTTATATACCGTCTATGGTCGGAGGCTTTTATATACCGTCTATGGTCGGAGGCCTTTATATACCGTCTATGGTCGGAGGCTTTTATATACCGTCTATGGTCGGAGGCTTTATATACCGTCTATGGTCGGAGGCTTTTATATACCGTCTATGGTCGGAGGCCTTTATATACCGTCTATGGTCGGAGGCTTTTATATACCGTCTATGGTCGGAGGCCTTTATATACCGTCTATGGTCGGAGGCTTTTATATACCGTCTATGGTCGGAGGCTTTTATATACCGTCTATGGTCGGAGGCTTTTATTTACCGTCTATGGTCGGAGGCCTTTATTTACCGTCTATGGTCGGAGGCCTTTATATACCGTCTATGGTCGGAGGCCTTTATATACCGTCTATGGTCGGAGGCTTTTATATACCGTCTATGGTCGGAGGCTTTTATATACCGTCTATGGTCGGAGGCTTTTATATACCGTCTATGGTCGGAGGCTTTTATATACCGTCTATGGTCGGAGGCTTTTATATACCGTCTATGGTCGGAGGCCTTTATATACCGTCTATGGTCGGAGGCTTTTATATACCGTCTATGGTCGGAGGCTTTTATATACCGTCTATGGTCGGAGGCTTTTATATACCGTCTATGGTCGGAGGCCTTTATATACCGTCTATGGTCGGAGGCTTTTATATACCGTCTATGGTCGGAGGCCTTTATATACCGTCTATGGTCGGAGGCCTTTATATACCGTCTATGGTCCGAGGCCAGGGCCGGATTGGGACTCATTTTCAGCCCTGGAGTTTCATGCCTTAGACCGGCCCACTTTAGTTCACGACTAAAGGCTTAATTCATATTACTTTTATCCTATTCCCTTTCAATCGTGAGCTTTGTATATTCACTATTGTTTGATTAAAAACGTAATGGGTCACTAGTAACACTTGGGCTTAGAAAGTTGTTATATTGTAACTAATGTGATCACTGCAAAAAAAAAAAATGCTTTTCTTACTTAGTATTTTTGTTTTGTTTCCAGTCCAAATATCTAAAAAAAATCTTACATTTACTAAACAAGTATGAAAAAACACCTCAAAATTAAGTGTTTTTTGCTTAAAACAAGCTACATTATCTGCCAATAATAATTTTTTCAGAAAACAAGACATCATTTCTTATGCCATTTCACTTGTCTAGTAAATGTATCTTGAATAAAGAATATTTAGGTATTTGAACTGGAAACAGGTAAGATACTAAGTAAGAAAAGCATTTTTTTCAGTGATAACGTTTTCTTATTCACACATTATGGTACAACAACAGCTCACCTGTGTCTCACAGTGAGAACATTAGTCTCTTCACACCTGGCTCTGTGTCTGACACTAAATCACATGTTTTACATTTATTTCTCACCACAAATATCTCCTTTTTACAAAGCTTTCAAATCAAGTCAAGTCAGTTTCATTAATGATTCATTATTATTAATGTATAATAATCTCAGTGCATGTTTCATTGAGCAGGGCTCTGGTGTGTTGGGCTCCTGACTGGAGCTCGGTAACGTTACCGGGCCTCGCTGCTCTTCACTGTTAGCAGCAAACCGGACTAGAGGCGGCTGCTGCTGAACAGCTACAAGAAAAACGTTTGATACATGAACGGTGGTTTGCAGACAACGTTGTTTTGCACGGTCGCGAGCATCTTGCACTGCTCCTAACTACCTTAACGTTAGCTTACTTACCGGCCTCGTCGTCTTCATTTGTTTTTTTTGAGGAAAAATGTGCTCAGCTTAGAAGATTCGGCCGCGTCACTTTCCAAAGCTTTCTTCTTTTTTATTCTGGCCTTTTCAGCGCCGCCTTTGCACTTCCTGTTATCTATTTTTATCTGACTTTTTTATTTTGAGCAACTTGCAAGGTGCCGTGTCGGGGGGGGGGCAGGGAGTCAAAAGATAAACACGCATCATTAACCTGCAGGCTGCACTCTGTGAGAAAATATTAAATAAAAAAGAGTGAGACTGCGATAAAATAATGAATAAAAAGAATGGGGCTGCTGTGAGTGCAGGCAGCCATAGGGACAGCATCCATATTTCGACCCAGTGCCATGACAACAACGGCCCTCGCGGCCAAAAAAACAGACCGGCCCACCGGGAATTTTCCCGGTGCTCCCGATTAGCCAATCCGGGCCTGTCCGAGGCCTTTATATACCGTCTATGGTCGGAGGCTTTTATATACCGTCTATGGTCGGAGGCCTTTATATACTGTCTATGGTCGGAGGCCGTGGCCGTCTGCTCGCTGACCTGTCACGGCACGTAAACATATCCCAGAATGATTGACAACCAGGAGGACCAATAGTCTCGATGATCCACCCGGAAAAAGAAAATCCTCCACTACACCTTTTAATGTTCTTTCGGATCTAGCTGGACCGGAAACAAAACAGATACGGGCGGCAACATGAGGAATCCCACTATGGCCACGCCATGTCCCGCCCTACGAAGCAGCTGATTGGTTGGGGTTAGGCATGTGACCTTGAGTGGTTAAGGTTAGGATAGCGGATTGGTCAGGGGACAGGACCTGAACACATGGGGTTGTGTTACCTTGGACGCCTGGCCAATAGCAGTGATTGAGCTTGCGATGCTTGCGAGCCGTGTAGCTACTGTAGGGTCGTCACGGCGATTATCTTCGGAGCGAGTAGCGACTCTAGAGTCATAGTGAGAGAAACAAAGTGTCTCCTCTGTTCTTTCTGACCACGGTGGGAAACCTGCAGCAGGAGAAGTTAACCCTCTCCTTGATTTCATGTTGTGTATGGAGAAGGAGAACCAGGAAATGAGTCGGGGGAAACCATGGTCGCTATGACAACCAGCCACGCTCGCCTCAGGCATGAGGCAGTACTATCTGCAGTACTATCTGCAGTAATATCTGCAGCACTATCTGCAATGGAAAATGGAGGTAACAGTGTTACATTGTTTGACACACACACAGACACACAGACACACAGACACACACACACACACACACACACACACACACGGTCACCCTCTGTGGTTTTCAATCAGACTTCAGTAATAGTTCTTTCTGCTTTGTGTGGAAACAGTGGATCTGTGTATCAATCATCATCAGCCTGCTGTTTCCCTGCACACACACACACACACACACACACACACACACACACACACACACACACACACACACACACACACACACACACACACACACACACACACACACACACACACACACAAAGACAGACAGGTTCATGTCCCATTGGAAAAGAAAAAGAAAAGGAAGTTGTGTGTGTGTGTGTGTGTGTGTGTGTGTGTGTGTGTGTGTGTGTGTGTGTGTGTGTCTGTGTGTGTGTGTTTTTGTGTGTGAGTGTGTGTGTTATGATAAGAGAGAAATCATCATCACTGCTTCATTAACGGTGAAGATAAACGAGGAAGAGGAAGAGTCTCTCTGACTGATGGTCATATTTATAAAACATGAAAGATATAAATATATAATAAAGACATAAAACAAATGTAGTTGTGAAGGTCAGGACTCTCATCCAGTGAAGATGATGATGATGATGATGATGATGAAAATGAAAATGAAGATGATGATGATGATGATGAAAGCAGAACTGCAGAGTAAAGCAGAGTACGTGTTGTTCTACGTCCTAGTCTCGTTGAGGAAGACTGAGGTGTTAGAGTTGGGCCATGTCCCGGGACCCGGGACCCGGGACCCGGGACATGGCCCAACTCTAACACCCGGGTACATGCAAGGGGCCAGGCTTCTCTCCTCAGAGCGAAGCCGCGATGGCGCCTTTTTGCTAGCCCTGTTCCCATCACCCCCGTTATTGACTGCAATTCATTTTGGCGTCACTTTGACAGCCAATATCTTTACATCTGAAGCGTTTAAAGACTTTATTTGTCCGTTGTTTATTTCTAAAGAAACACGACGATGTATAAAAGGCTCCGTTACCTTGTACCTCACGTTATGGCTCCGTAGCAGACGTTTTTATAAAAATAGGCTAACGATTGTGTCATAACCACGCGACTTACTGTCGCATTGTAGAGGAATTACCGTACAGTACAGGAGAAGCTCGCAGGCAGTTTGGACGTACATTAGCCTGTGCCTATGTGATCTCCTTACATATACCTACGCTCTCCGTCTCTGATAGATTGGGAATGATTGAGATTTCTCTTGGCACAGCTACCAGAAGACTTACAACGTTCAGACACGTTGCTCACGTCACATCTACGTCATCAAGCTCAGTTTGAGGCTGCGCAGTAACGCTCAGTAACGCTCAGTAACACTTTCCCATCACCGGAAAAGTGCTGGTAAGAGGCTTCATTTGTCTCCGTCAAAAACAGCGGGATCGCTGTGTCCATTTTATATACTGTCTATGGGTACATGAGGGTCCCCTAAGTTGACGATGGTTACAGTAAAACATTGCGATGGACAATTATATCGTCCATTTATGTAAAGAGATATATTTTACTATATCTCTTAACATAAATGTTTTGTTCTACTACTATGGGCTAACAGGTAACATAGAAACGATCAGACATACATTTAAATGCCGTCTTTAAATAGACAGTATTACATGCTATGCTGCCACCTGCTGGTAGGGGCAGGACATTACAACTTGACCCACTTTCACTTAAAGGACAATTCTGGCGCAAAATGAGCCTAGGGGTTAATAACACATGTGTACCGAGTCAAGCGTTCTCTGGGATATGTTCTCATGCTAATCTAATGTGTCTCTAGCTTGAAACTAGCTACTGCTACCGCTGGTTAGCTGCTAACGCTAGCATTCGGGGCAGATGGTAAATCTCTGTTTCTACACCACTAACGAGGCTCAAAATATCACCACACTTCGGCGGTAGCATAACGAGGGTCCCTACATGGAAACACAAACATTGAGAACTTTGTGAACTTTGTGAGTTGTGATTAAAAATATAGATTATAAAGACTGTAGCGTTCATGTTTACACGCGGGCGCCGTCTTGGGAAAACAGTCACGACCAGATGAACGACAAACGGCTCAAGCACGGCGTTCATCACAGTACTGAAGGACAGAGAGACACATAGGCAGACAGCAGCTGTCAGAGCAGCAGATGAATGACGTGACCTTTGCAGCAGCAACAGAGGTTTTTATATATATATATATATCTATAGATATATATAAATATATATAGATATATATAGACAGAGAGATATTTATGATCATTGCTTCTCGTCTCCTGCAGGAACGGAAACGTCAACAGGAGACGACACGGCAAGGGAGGAAATACGAGCCGGGGACACAGAAGTGCTGCGAGGAAACAAAAACCATCATCATCCGAGCAGGAAGAGAGACAATGTTCAGGAATAACACCAGATATTAGACCGTTCACATACACACAGGTACACATACACAGGTACACATACACACAGGTACACATACACACAGGTACACATACACACAGGTACACATACACAGGTACACATACACACAGGTACACATACACGCAGGTACACATACACACAGGTACACAACATACACACAGGTACACATACACACAGGTACGCATACACACAGGTATACATAAACACAGGTACACATACACACAGGTACACATACACAGGTACACATACACACAGGTACACATACACACAGGTACACATACACACAGGTACACAACATACACACAGGTACACATACACACAGGTACACATACACACAGGTACGCACTCTGACATCTTCTGTTCCAGAGGCAGAGGACAGACTGTCACGTCTCTTATTAGGGCTGTGAAGTTCATCCAAGTTTGATCCTGATTTCAATGGGGTCAGCCCAATGTTCCCACAGCCCAATGTTCCCACAGCCCAATGTTCCCACAGCCCAATGTTCCCACAGCCCAATGTTTCCACAGCCCTATGTTCCCACAGCCATATGTTCCCACAGCCCAATGTTTCCACAGCCGTATATTCCCACAGCCCTATGTTCCCACAGCCCAATGTTCCCACAGCCCAATGTTTCCACAGCCGTATATTCCCACAGCCCTATGTTCCCACAGCCCAATGTTCCCACAGCCTTATGTTCCCACAGCTCTATGTTTCCACAGCCCAATGTTCCCACAGCTCTGTTCCCACAGCCCCATGTTCCCACAGCCCTATGTTCCCACAGCTCTATGTTCCCACAGCCCTATGTTCCCACAGCCTTATGTTCCCACAGCCCTATGTTCCCACAGCCCAATGTTCCCACAGCTCTATGTTCCCACAGCCCTATGTTTCCACAGCCTTATGTTCCCACAGCCCTATGTTCCCACAGCCCAATGTTCCCACAGCTCTATGTTCCCACAGCCCTATGTTTCCACAGCCTTATGTTCCCACAGCTCTATGTTCCCACAGCCCAATGTTCCCACAGCTCTATGTTCCCACAGCCCTATGTTCCCACAGCTCTATGTTCCCACAGCCCAATGTTCCCACAGCCCAATGTTCCCACAGCCCTATGTTCCCACAGCCCTATGTTCCCACAGCCCTATGTTCCCACAGCCCTATGTTCCCACAGCCCTATGTTCCCACAGCCTTATGTTCCCACAGCTCTATGTTCCCACAGCCCAATGTTCCCACAGCCCTATGTTCCCACAGCCCTATGTTCCCACAGCCCTATGTTCCCACAGCCCTATGTTCCCACAGCCCTATGTTCCCACAGCCGTATGTTCCCACAGCCCAATGTTCCCACATTTCTAGGACATTTTCAAAATGAGGTATTGTGTTCCTACACGTCCCTTCAATTTAAGCCCGATCCTCCCACAACATTTTTTTCTGTCTGAGGTCATACGTCACGTCTCTTGTGTTGATAGTTTTTGGGTCTGAGGTCATACGTCACGTCTCTTGTGTTGATAGTTTTTGGGTCTGAGGTCATACGTCACGTCTCTTGTGTTGATAGTTTTTGGGTCTGAGGTCATACGTCACGTCTCTTGTGTTGATAGTTTTTGGGTCTGAGGTCATACGTCACGTCTCTTGTGTTGATAGTTTTTGGGTCTGAGGTCATACGTAATTTCTCTTGTGTTGATAGTTTTTGAGTCTGAGGTCATACGTCACGTCTCTTGTGTTGATAGTTTTTGGGTCTGAGGTCATACGTCACGTCTCTTGTGTTGATAGTTTGAGTGTGAGCGGAGCGGTGATTAAACGGTGATGTATGAGTGAGAGACAGACAGTCTAACGGAGTCCCAGCATGCACTTTGCCATTAATGAGGTCAGTCTCTTTTATTTAGCTCCCAGTCTGCAGCAGAGCTCATTAAAGCTCCCATCATGCATCTCTGCCGACCCAGAGCGAGCGGTCAGCGAGGATCAGAGTTTTAGTGTCTCCACTTCACGTTAAAGGCTCTGAGGGGACGATGTTCTACTTTAACCCTCAGGTCCAATTCATGTTACAGTTTTAGGGGCTCGGAGACGCCGCAGTAGTGTGGACGCCGGGCTGAACGGTAACGTAGTTTTAAAACCAAAACGCAGCAGTAGATGTAACGTGAGACAGAAACAGGAGACAGGCTTAATATTCAACACGCCGCGAAATCAACGAACAAGCGGAGGAACAT
>CM042447.1:195000-200000 GCA_023631565.1 Gymnocephalus cernua | reverse complement strand
TGGACCACAGATGGGTGCAGGATCATTTGCTATTTAAACCACGTGGGCGCTAGACGGGAAACTGACAACTGCGTTTGTGTTAAACTAGCAGAGACTCTTGCGTCGGGCTTTGCGGCCGTAAACCTGCTTCACAAAGATGTGCAAACTTTTCCAACAGTTTTTTTATTGAGTCGTCATATACAAGTAGTCTATATATGGATGTGCGTCCCCTTCCTCTGTCTCTGTGTTGGCGTTCTAACCTCCGGCTGATTAGTGAGGACTCTGGTTAACTGCTCCTCAGATCTCTGCAGGGTAAATCCAGACAGCTAGCTAGACTATCTGTCCAATCTGAGTTTTCTGTTACACGACTAAAACTACTTCTGAACGTACACATGTTCCACCAAAACAAGTTCCTTCCTGAGACTATTTAGCAGAGGCACCGTGGCTCCGTCCGGAGCTTAGCACCGCCCAAGACGATTCTGATTGGTTTAAAGAAATGTCAATAAACCAGAGCATGTTGTTCTCCCGTCCAGGAATGCTGTGTGGACTAGCAGACCTTCCTCCACAGCTCTGTGGAGGAAGGTCTGGCTAAGCGAGACTGCAGCTGTTTGTATCAGAAAAGTTTGGGAACGACTGCAAGAGAGAAAAGGCTTCCTGGTCCAGGAAGTTTCACATAAATCTCCTCTCATGAAGAGTCTAAAGTCTTCGTCTCTCTCTCTAACTCTCGACCGTCCGGGGGCTGAACACGGCCGCGTCCTCGCGGGACGGAGACAGGAAGTC
Organism: Gymnocephalus cernua; assembly: GCA_023631565.1. NCBI lineage: Eukaryota > Metazoa > Chordata > Actinopteri > Perciformes > Percidae > Gymnocephalus > Gymnocephalus cernua. The sequence continues at coordinate 199,241 of CM042447.1, read as the reverse complement.
AGCTGGAACCTAGGAAAATAAAAGCCCAAAGTGAATGATAATGTAATTTATGAAACATAATTTAATTTGGTGTCCTGGAGCTCAAGTCCTCCGCTGATGACACATTTTTATATCAGGAAGATTAAAGTAAATTACACTGTACAGAGATGCAGTGCATTAAAACAAGAAGAAGAGGGAAGGAAGGAATAATGGAAGAATAAATATAGAAGATTGGAAAGAAGGAGGAAAGGTCTGAAAACTGCTCTCACAGGTCGTTGGTTCCCGCATCATTTATATATCTATATTTAGATATAGGTCACAAGAAACCATATTTAGTTTGTAGCGGCGGCGCCCTCTAGTGGCCGTGTGTGTGTGTGTGTGTGTGTTGCTTTCAACACTTTGCTTCCTTGCAAAAAGTGAAAATGATTGAGGGATTTTGCCCGAGGAAGAAGAGGGGGAGAGAGAGAGCTGATGATGAAGGGAGTGGCAGTAATGACTGCAGTAAAGGATGATGAAGAGAGAGAGAGAGAGAGAGAGAGAGAGAGAGAGAGAGTCTGTCTGCAGGTGAAGGATGGAGGAGGAAATGAACGGATCATTCCCTCGCCAACAAGCCACGGAGGCGGAGGAAAAATGAGCGCTGTCCCGGGAAACTGCACACGCTGGAAGAAGTATTCAGATCCATTACTGCAGTAAAAGCACTAATACCACACTTTACACATACTCTGTTTTAGTCTTGTGTTTTCTCCTTAACTTCTTCAGGACATGAACACCTGTTTCCTGGGTGAAAGTCTTGTGTTTTCTCTCTTCAGGACATGAACACCTGTTTCCTGGGTAAAAAACTTGTGTTTTCTCCTTAAGGAGAAAACACAAGACTTTTACCTAGGAAACAGGTGTTCATGTCCTGAAGACGTTAAGGAGAAAACACAAGACTTTTACCGAGGAAACAGGTGTTCATGTCCTGAAGACGTTAAGGAGAAAACACAAGACTTTCACCCAGGAAACAGGTGTTCATGTCCTGAAGACGTTAACTTCTTCAGGATGTGAACACCTGTTTCCTGGGTGAAAGTCTTGTGTTTTCTCCTTAACTTCTTCAGGATGTGAACACCTGTTTCCTGGGTGAAAGTCTTGTGTTTTCTCCTTAACTTCTTCAGGACGTGAACACCTGTTTCCTGGGTGAAAGTCTTGTGTTTTCTCCTTAACTTCTTCAGGACATGAACACCTGTTTCCTGGGTGAAAGTCTTGTGTTTTCTCCTTAACTTCTTCAGGACATGAACACCTGTTTCCTGGGTGAAAGTCTTGTGTTTTCTCCTTAACGTCTTCAGGACATGAACACCTGTTTCCTGGGTAAAGGTCTTGTGTTTTCTCCTTAACTTCTTCAGGACATGAACACCTGTTTCCTGGTGAAAGTCTTGTGTTTTCTCCTTAACTTCTTCAGGACATGAACACCTGTTTCCTGGGTAAAAGTCTTGTGTTTTCTCCTTAACTTCTTCAGGACGTGAACACGTGTTTCCTGGGTGAAAGTCTTGTGTTTTCTCCTTAACTTCTTCAGGACATGAACACCTGTTTCCTGGGTGAAAGTCTTGTTTTTTCACCTCAACTTCTTCAGGACATGAACACCTGTTTCCTGGGTGAAAGTCTTGTGTTTTCTCCTTAACTTCTTCAGGACATGAACACCTGTTTCCTGGGTGAAAGTCTTGTGTTTTCTCCTTAACTTCTTCAGGACATGAACACCTGTTTCCTGGGTGAAAGTCTTGTGTTTTCTCCTTAACTTCTTCAGGACATGAACACCTGTTTCCTGGTGAAAGTCTTGTCTTTTCTCCTTAACTTCTTCAGGACATGAACACCTGTTTCCTGGGTGAAAGTCTTGTGTTTTCTCCTTAACGTCTTCAGGACATGAACACCTGTTTCCTGGGTGAAAGTCTTGTGTTTTCTCCTTAACTTCTCCAGGACATGAACACCTGTTTCCTGGGTGAAAGTCTTGTGTTTTCTCCTTAACGTCTTCAGGACATGAACACCTGTTTCCTGGGTGAAAGTCTTGTGTTTTCTCCTTAACGTCTTCAGGACATGAACACCTGTTTCCTGGGTGAAAGTCTTGTGTTTTCTCCTTAACTTCTTCCAGGACATGAACACCTGTTTCCTGGTGAAAGTCTTGTGTTTTCTCCTTAACGTCTTCAGGACATGAACACCTGTTTCCTGGGTGAAAGTCTTGTGTTTTCTCCTTAACTTCTTCAGGACGTGAACACCTGTTTCCTGGGTGAAAGTCTTGTGTTTTCTCCTTAACTTCTTCAGGACATGAACACGTGTTTCCTGGTGAAAGTCTTGGGTTTTCTCCTTAACGTCTTCAGGACATGAACACCTGTTTCCTAGGTAAAAGTCTTGTGTTTTCTCCTTAACTTCTTCAGGATGTGAACACCTGTTTCCTGGGTGAAAGTCTTGTGTTTTCTCCTTAACTTCTTCAGGACGTGAACACCTGTTTCCTGGGTGAAAGTCTTGTGTTTTCTCCTTAACTTCTTCAGGACATGAACACCTGTTTCCTGGGTGAAAGTCTTGTGTTTTCTCCTTAACTTCTTCAGGACATGAACACCTGTTTCCTGGGTGAAAGTCTTGTGTTTTCTCCTTAACGTCTTCAGGACATGAACACCTGTTTCCTGGGTAAAAGTCTTGTGTTTTCTCCTTAACTTCTTCAGGACATGAACACCTGTTTCCTGGTGAAAGTCTTGTGTTTTCTCCTTAACTTCTTCAGGACATGAACACCTGTTTCCTGGGTAAAAGTCTTGTGTTTTCTCCTTAACTTCTTCAGGACGTGAACACGTGTTTCCTGGGTGAAAGTCTTGTGTTTTCTCCTTAACTTCTTCAGGACATGAACACCTGTTTCCTGGGTGAAAGTCTTGTTTTTTCACCTCAACTTCTTCAGGACATGAACACCTGTTTCCTGGGTGAAAGTCTTGTGTTTTCTCCTTAACTTCTTCAGGACATGAACACCTGTTTCCTGGGTGAAAGTCTTGTGTTTTCTCCTTAACTTCTTCCAAGACATGAACACCTGTTTCCTGGTGAAAGTCTTGTGTTTTCTCCTTAACGTCTTCAGGACATGAACACCTGTTTCCTGGGTGAAAGTCTTGTGTTTTCTCCTTAACGTCTTCAGGACATGAACACCTGTTTCCTGGGTGAAAGTCTTGTGTTTTCTCCTTAACGTCTTCAGGACATGAACACCTGTTTCCTGGGTGAAAGTCTTGTGTTTTCTCCTTAACTTCTCCAGGACATGAACACCTGTTTCCTGGGTGAAAGTCTTGTGTTTTCTCCTTAACGTCTTCAGGACATGAACACCTGTTTCCTGGGTGAAAGTCTTGTGTTTTCTCCTTAACGTCTTCAGGACATGAACACCTGTTTCCTGGGTGAAAGTCTTGTGTTTTCTCCTTAACTTCTTCCAGGACATGAACACCTGTTTCCTGGTGAAAGTCTTGTGTTTTCTCCTTAACGTCTTCAGGACATGAACACCTGTTTCCTGGGTGAAAGTCTTGTGTTTTCTCCTTAACTTCTTCAGGACGTGAACACCTGTTTCCTGGGTGAAAGTCTTGTGTTTTCTCCTTAACTTCTTCAGGACATGAACACGTGTTTCCTGGTGAAAGTCTTGTGTTTTCTCCTTAACGTCTTCAGGACATGAACACCTGTTTCCTAGGTAAAAGTCTTGTGTTTTCTCCTTAACTTCTTCAGGATGTGAACACCTGTTTCCTGGGTGAAAGTCTTGTGTTTTCTCCTTAACTTCTTCAGGACGTGAACACCTGTTTCCTGGGTGAAAGTCTTGTGTTTTCTCCTTAACTTCTTCAGGACATGAACACCTGTTTCCTGGGTGAAAGTCTTGTGTTTTCTCCTTAACTTCTTCAGGACATGAACACCTGTTTCCTGGGTGAAAGTCTTGTGTTTTCTCCTTAACGTCTTCAGGACATGAACACCTGTTTCCTGGGTAAAAGTCTTGTGTTTTCTCCTTAACTTCTTCAGGACATGAACACCTGTTTCCTGGTGAAAGTCTTGTGTTTTCTCCTTAACTTCTTCAGGACATGAACACCTGTTTCCTGGGTAAAAGTCTTGTGTTTTCTCCTTAACTTCTTCAGGACGTGAACACGTGTTTCCTGGGTGAAAGTCTTGTGTTTTCTCCTTAACTTCTTCAGGACATGAACACCTGTTTCCTGGGTGAAAGTCTTGTTTTTTCACCTCAACTTCTTCAGGACATGAACACCTGTTTCCTGGGTGAAAGTCTTGTGTTT
>CM042447.1:172500-190000 GCA_023631565.1 Gymnocephalus cernua | reverse complement strand
ATACGCTCTTCATTCTCCACCACACCTTCTGAAATCACCTTACCATCCATCACATCCAGTACTCTCTCCTCTTTCACCACTCTATCTCCAAATCAAATTCTTACTTTGATTACCTCTGCCCGCCCAACCACCTGCCCCCTGGATCCTATCCCTTCTCACCTTTTCCAGTCCATTGCTTCTGACCTCCTTCCTTTCCTCACTTATCTCATTAACATTTCCTTGTCAACTGGCTGTTTCCCCGATGCCCTCAAGGAGGCAAGAGTGACCCCACTACTCAAAAAACCAACACTCGACTCCTCTGATGTAAATAACTATAGACCCGTCTCCCTTCTTCCATTTCTATCTAAGACTCTTGAGTGTGCCATTCATAATCAACTCTCTACCTATCTCCACCAGAACAACCTGCTTGATCCCCACCAGTCTGACTTCAAGGCTGGTCATTCAACAGAAACTGCCCTCCTTGCTGTCACCGAGCAGCTTCACATCGCTAGAACAACTGATCTTTCTTCCATCATCATCCTTCTGGACCTTTCTGCTGCCTTTGACACAGTGAACCACCAGATCCTCATTTCAACACTCCAGAATCTGGGTGTCTCAGGCTCTGCGCTATCATTAGTCACATCTTACCTGGCAGACCGAACCTACCGGGTAACTTGGAGAGGATCTAGCTCAGATCCTTGCCCACTCAAAACTGGGGTTCCTCAGGGATCAGTCCTGGGTCCCCTCCTCTTTTCTCTGTACACCAACTCTCTTGGGTCTGTCATTCAGTCACACGGCTTTTCTTATCACAGCTACGCAGATGACACCCAACTAATACTCTCCTTTCCTGAGTCTGAAACTCAAGTAGCAGCACGTATCTCGGCCTGTCTAACAGACATCTCCTCTTGGATGTCCACACACCATCTGAAACTCAACCTTGACAAGACTGAGCTCCTTTTCCTTCCAGGGAAAGGCTCTCCTACCCAAGACACGACTATAACAATCAACAACTCTGTGGTTGTCCCCACCCAGACTGCTAGAAACCTGGGTGTGACACTCGATGACCAACTCTCTTTCACTGCTAACATTGCTGCAACCACCCGATCTTGTAGATACATGCTGCATAACATCAGAAGGATACGTCCCCTTCTAACGCAGAAGGCGGCTCAGGATCTGGTTCAGGCTCTAGTCATCTCACGTCTAGACTACTGCAACTCCCTCCTAATTGGCTTGCCGGCATGTGCAATCCGACCACTGCAGCTCATCCAGAACGCAGCAGCTCGGCTTGTCTTCAACCTCCCCAAGTTCTCTCACACTACACCGCTCCTCCGCTCTCTTCACTGGTTACCAGTTGCTGCCCGCATCCGCTTCAAGACACTAGTACTTACATACAGGGCCACGACTGGATCAGCCCCAGCTTACATCCAGGACATGGTCCAACCATATACCCCAACCCACCCACTTCGCTCTGCATCAGCCAAACTGCTCGCTGCCCCCTCACAGCGAGGGAGAACTAATCACTCAACGAAATCCCGACTGTTCACTGTCCTGGCTCCCAAATGGTGGAACGAGTTCCCCACCGACATCAGGATGGCCGAAAGCCTACACACATTCCACCGAAGGCTAAAAACACATCTCTTCTGACTACACCTCAGATAAAATATGAAAAAATTTAAAAAATTTAAAAAAGTTTTAAAAAATTGAACCTGCGCTTTCATACGTCTCTTTGTAGCTTTACTTATTTAAAGCTAATGTACTGGCACTTAATACTTGTTGTCTCGAGTTTGTACCTTCACAGTTGAAAGCACTTAATTGTAAGTCGCTTTGGATAAAAGCGTCAGCTACATGACATGTAATGTAATATAATAGTATGTCGAAAATAGTGATAAAAAGTCATAGTATAGTATGTCGAAAAAAAGTCATAGTATAGTATGTTAAAAAAGTCATAAAAAGTCATAGTATAGTATGTTGAATGAAGTGATAAAAAGCCATAGTATATTATGCTGAAAAAGTGATAAAAAGTCATACTATACACAAGTTTTTGAGCCGTTTCCGCTCTACTTCCTAATTCCTCCTGTCGATGCAATCCACTTCCGTTCTGGCGGGCGGGTTTGTTTTGCTAGCTAGCTCCGTTGTGCCGACAAAGCACTGATATCGCAGTGACAAAGAGGATATAACAATTACAACATGAAGAAAGGTGTTTCGGGAATGACGTGTGCGGTAGTTGGTTGCAAACGCTCGAAAAAGCACCAGAACGAGTGGTTAGATAGAGAGTGCTACGACCACAAACCAGCTATGAAGACGCAATGCACATGCGCTCCATTGTTTACATTTTTTACGCAAGCCTGATACCGACTCGGAATCAAGGATCTGACTGAACAGTATTAATTAATAATAACAATAATAATAAAGAGATAGGCCTAGGCTACAACGGTCAAATAATCTAGTTACCTTCCACAGGATCGCAGCTGAGTGGGAACAAGATCTCCCTGGTCCAGCAACACACGTACATCCCGCAGTTTTGTCTTCTCCAGCTTCAGTTACCAGCACCCAAGCATTATGCCACGCATTGTTCAAACACTGGCTGGGCTCTACATTTGCTTTCAGATAAACAAAACGATCATGTTTGTATGACATGACACAACCGACTTTGTTGCTGTGCAGATATTGATATGCCTCGGAGGCTTTCAGATAGTCCATTGCTTTTCCATCTATTGCCGTGGATTGCACGAAGTAGGCGCAAATCTTGCTGTACGCTATGCTGGGCCACATCGTCATGTTATCCTCCCAGTTCTGCACTGAATTCGGGTGGGGGAGAGTAACGCCATATCCAGTCAAAGTAGTAGAACCGTGTTCCCAAGCTAGCACTGCTAGCACCGACATCGCTGTGTTTACACCGGCAGACGCTGCGCAAATCACTTCCGGCGGAAATGAAATGCATTTGTGTAGAGTAATGTCGCCACCCATGATTTGGCGCGTAAACTTGTCTATAGTATGTGGACAAAAACATCATAGTATAGTATGTTGAAAAAAGTGATAAAAAGTCAGTAATTGCTAGAATTGGACTTGGCCAATAACACACTTCACTCCCAGATTTATACTGGGAAAGATGCAGAAAAGCTGATTGCAGCCCATCCAAAGCATCTGGTTAGTATTTTAAATAAAGTTTACTACTTCTTTTAATTTTCTTTCCATTTCATCATTAGTGGTTCAGAACAGCAGTATCCCTTAGGCCATGCTGCCACCTACTGGTTAAAACATGCAACAGCATAATCACAAAAGTACAGCATATGGGACAAATGGAACTATATTGTAATTACTCTTTCTAATTGATTGACTGATTTGAACATTTATATGTAGACTGGTAAGAGTGTTTAACATCTTGTAAATTTAAAATGTATTTTTATTAATTGTTTAGAAAAGTAAATATTTGGTAATTTCTGATTTTACAGTCCTGCATGATGCCACCATGAATATTACATACAACAGTGAAGTATATGATCAAACATTATCTGATTTGATGATGGTTAAAACAGATCCTGATTTCATTGGGGGGGGGCAGTATTGAGAAACTTGCCAGTGCTGCAGCCATGAAACCTGAGTATGAACTCAGGATAAACATGTTTTTTGTATGTTATGTGTAGCAGATAATCATGGATTTTATTGGGAAGGTGACCAAGGCATAGACAGCTTATGGCATGTGCATGCAGAAAGAACTACCTCTCAAAAGTAAGACCCTACAGGCCTTGTCCTCCATTGATCCTGTGGTGAGGGGCCATTCCCAGGCTGTTACTCAGCTGATGGAGTTGGCTAGGATCATGAAACATTTAGTGCCCCTAGAGAGTGACATCACCCAGGAGATCATTAGGTACAATGTGGACCCCAACCTGGCCAAGTATGAAGATGGAGATGACATTGTGAAGTGGTGGGCACATGTCATGAGTTTGGGGAAGTATCCATCTCTCAGCCAGGTTATCGGAGGTGCCCTCTCCATCTTCCATGGGCCACTGGTAGAGTCCTCCTTTAGTCTCATGGGAGATGTGATTGACGCTAAAAGATCTACAACCCCAAATCAGAAAAAGTTGGGACAGTATGGAAAACACAAATAAAAAAGAGAAAGTACTGATTTCTAAATGTACTTTGACTTGTATTTTATTGCAGACAATACAACAGCACATCATTTAATGTGTTCCTCATGATTTTTATTGTTGTTTTTTTCAAAAACAAAATTGGTTCATGCAACACATTTCAAAAAAAGTTGGGACAGTAAAGCATTTACCACTTTGTAATGTTGCCATTCCTTTTCTCAACACTTAAAAGACGTTTAGGGACTGAAGACACCAAGTGATGAAGTGTTTCAGGTGTAATTTTGTCCCATTCTTGCTGCAAACAAGTCTTAAGGTGGGCAACAGTACGGGGCCTTCGTTGTCGCATTTTGCGCTTCAAAATGCGCCACACATTCTCTATTGGAGACAGGTCGGGACTGCAGGCAGGCCAGTCAAGTACCCGTATCCTCTTCCTCCGCAGCCAGGACTTTATGATGTGTGCAGAATGTGGTTTTGCATTATCTTGTTGAAATATGCATGGACCTTCTTGAAGGCAGCATATTGTGCTCCAAAATCTCTATGTACTTTTCAGCATTAATGATGCCATCACAGAAGTGCAAGTTACCTTTGCCAAGGGCACTGACACAACCCCATACCATGACAGACCCTGGCTTTTGGACTTGTTGCTGGTAAAAGTCTGGATGATCCTTTTCTTCTTTTGGCACACGGCGTCCATTTCTCCCAAAAAATACCTGAAATACTGATTCATCTGACCACAGTACACTTTTCCACTGTGTGATGGTCCATCCCAGATGCCTCCGAGCCCAGAGAAGTCGACTTCTGGACATTGTTAACATAGGGCTTCCTTTTGGCACAGTACAGTTTTAACTGGCATTTGTGGCTGTAACTACGTAATGTGGTACTTGACAAAGGTTTGCCAAAGTAGTCCTGAGCCCATGTGGTGACATCGCTTATAGATGAATGACGATTCTTGATGCAGTGCCGCCTGAGGGATCGGAGATCACGGTTGTTCAGCTTAGGCTTGCGCCCTTGTCCTTTACACACTGAAATTCCTCCTCATTCCTTGAATCTTTTAATTATGTTATGCACTGTTGAAGGTGAAATAAGCAAATGTCTTCCTATCTTTCTTTGAGGAACATTGTTTTTAAACATTTCAATAATTTTCTCACGTATCTGTTGGCAAACTGGCGATCCTCGGCCCATCTTTGCTCCTAAAGGACTAGACCTTTCTTGGATGCTGCTTTTGTACCAAATCATAATTACAATCACCTGTTGACATCACCTGTTTTAAATCACATCATTATTTAACCAATTTACCTGATTACTAGCCCTAAATTGTTCCTGTCCCAACCTTTTTTGGAATGTGTTGCAGGTCTGAATGACAGGAAAGGATGTATATTTACAAATGAAATTAAGTTGACCAGACAAAACATGAAATATTTTGTGTTCACATTGTCTGCAATGAAATACAAGTCAAAATACATTTAGAAATCACTACTGTTTTTATTTGTGTTTTCCATACTGTCCCAACTTTTTCTGATTTGGGGTTGTAACATGAAGATCGCCACCTTTGATGCAGTGCAGACTTTGAAATATGTGCTGAGGTCTAGGGGCAAGACTGGCATTGGCATGTTCAAAAGAGATGACATCAACATGGGGCCAGAAATAAAACTCTCTGCCAGAACATTAGGGCTGCAGGGAGAAGGGACAAGGCCGACAGAGAGAAGAGGATTGAGGAAAAACAGAAGAGGCAGGCAGAGTATGGCTGCAGTACTACATGTGAAACTGCCTAGAAGGCCAAGACCACTGCTCTGGCCAAAGAGAGGCAGACACGTCTCAAACATGTTGACAAGAAAATGAATGCAACCAGACGGAAGGCCCTGGATACATTGCAGGAGGTGGCCAGGAAGAAGAAGATGAAGGAGTAAAGAAAGAAGTGCTAGATAGTTCAATAAGAGTTTATGTTTCTGAATAAAAAATGAAATTGAATGTTCCAAATTAGTGTCAGTGTGTTTTGATTTTCAGAAATTCATTTTACTCTATGTGCCTATAGGGGTGGGCCGGGGATGGCAGGGGTTGGTGGCAATGTAAGTATCTGGATATTTTCCACAGGGCAAGGGCTTCGATTACCTGTGTTTTAATGTGTTTGCATCCCTGCATGCACCTACAGTTCATACCCAGAGTTTTGTGCAGTTTGACAGCATCCTGTCTGGCGATTGATTTGAAATGAATATTGAGTCTTAGATGGATGGGACCTTACACACTTCTATGGCCATCTTCTATGTTACATTTTGTATCTGATGGCAGTGTCCTGATCCTTTGCATAGACCATTGCTATTAGTGGAACATTGTCAGCACCAGAGATGGGAAGTAACGAAGTACAAATACTTCGTTACTGTACTTAAGTAGATTTTTCAGGTATTTTTACTTTACTTTACTATTTATTTTTGTGCCGACTTTTTACTTTTACTCCTTACATTTTTAACACAGAGTAGCTTATATGATACCGCGTGCGCGCGCGCGTGTGTGTGCGTGCCTGTGTGTGTGTGCGCGCGCGCCTGTGTGTCTGTGTGTGTGTACCTGTGTGTCTGTGTGTGTGTACCTGTGTGTCTGAGTACAGCAGTAAACAGAATACCATGTTTATATGTCCTTGTTTCAGATGATGAGAGAGACAGTGAGAACTCCTTCATAAGGTCAATGACTATGCAACATTAGAGTAAATTCTTAAATCTTAAATATGCATTGCTTTACACAATTAAATGACTATATGGTAATGTTAGTTAGCAATGGTCAGATAATTAACTAAAATAGAAAGAGTGGAGCTTTTTATGCATTTGTTAGCCATGGTGTTGTAAACAGTTTATTAAATACTTTTGAGTAAATGTAGGCCCTTATCAGCAGATTTTACTGCTAAGCGATACAAAAGTTGTATGATGATGCTAATTATTAGTCATGGTTTTGTGTGGCAGTGGGGGGGGGTGTCGGTTAAATGGCTTATTTGTGTGATGTCCTGTTGCGTTCAGGTTCGGTTGCGTTTCTCAAAAAGTTAAATCTGTCTCATCTTTTCTCAACTCTAAGTGTTGTTTTTCCAGGACTTTAAATAAACGCCATCAATACTTAAACGTCTGTTGCCCGTGTACAGTTCGTATTCAGAAACGTCACAGTACCGACTGTCTGGGGTGTCGCTCTGGGACAGTAATCACAGTATACTCACTACTACACCACTGGTTAGTTGTACTCTAAAAGTATGCAGAACTTACATGTAGATTCCTTTAAATGTTGATTAAAAATGGAACTGGATCTGTGAATTATTACAGAATCACAATTGAATTCATATCTTGCTACTCAGTCAGAATCTTATTAACCTGGAGTCCCAGTCTCTGTCACAATAATCATATATGTGATGTTTTAGGCCTTTTGGCAGACATCCATTTAAAATGTAGACAATGGCATATATACATAAAGAGCCTCGTCTCCATGGCTACTGAAGTTTCTCAGCTTGCACTCTAGTAACATTTGTGGTCCAGGTAGCTTTGCATAAAAAATGGTTGTCATTCGCAAGGCTACTTTTACTTTTATACTTTAAGTACATTTCCAAGCCTGTACTTTGTTACTTTTACTTGAGTAAATAAGTTAAATCAGTACTTCTACTTTTACCAGAGTATTTTTTAACACAAGTATCTGTACTTCTACTTAAGTATGAGAAGTGAGTACTTTTCCCATCTCTGGTCAGCACTCTCATTGCCGAAAGTATAATTGTCTGCAGAGGTCATTACAAGAATACTTACTCTCTCACTTTAATATATTTACTTGACCATGCAAATATTTTGTCTTCATTCATCCCATGATTTAAGTTTAAGTTTTCCTATTTGAAATTACTGTCTTCACCCAATAACAATAGCTATGAATGAAACAGTTGTGGGGCTTACCGTATTAAAAAATTAAAGGTGGGAATTTCAGAGTGGAGGCTGCCTCTGCCCTGGATTTCTTAATACTATGAGCGCGCCACAACTAAGTTTCATTCATAAAAAAGTCATCTTTCATATATAAATTGCAAAACTTGAGCAAGTAACTTTGATATTTCATCACCATCTGTAGACCCCACTATAAGTAAGTGAAAGAATGTATGGTGACATCCTTTATTTTATTGGAGGTTCTTTTGGGGTAAACCCGTTTTTGCCAGATGATTTCGTTTTGCACCAAATAAGCACAGAGGTACTGAAAATATTTTTTTTGCATTTAGCTGATGTTCCTATACAGAATCTCTAACTACACAGTTCAGCATATTATTGTCATTGTGACCATTTCAAGTATTAGGGCTAAGAAAACATTGCATGAAATGAATAAGAGTTACTGTGATGGCTGGGGTCGGCTGGCTGTGAGTTTTTGTTTATTTTCTGGTTCTGTTGGCCCTGTCCCTCTCTGTTTCTCTCTCGTTTTCCCTCCTCCTCTCCCGTCTACTGCTGACAGCTGACTACGTACACCTGCTGCCAATCTGCCAATCACCATCACCTTTCCCGCCGCGCACTCCTGCCATCCATCTGCAATCAAGACCTGTATATCAACCCTGGCTCAACTGACCATCCTCGCTTGATCGTTGTCTCAACTACACTGGTGACACTTGTGACAAAGCTCTCTGAAAACCTGTTGTGCTTACCTGTCCCCGCTTGTTCCAGTGTCTTACCATTCTCTGTTTTTGCAGTGTTCACCTCCAAGCCTTCTGTTCCAGTCAGCTGGCCTCACCACTCGGTCCCCCTCCCACGGCACTCTGCTTCATCCTGCCTCTGCCTCCAGCCGTCCCCTCCTCGGCTCCTCTGTTACCGGCTCCAGCGTCTCCTCCTCGGCTCTTCGGCCCTGGTCTCCCCGCGCTCCCTGAGTTCTCTCACCATCCTGCTCCCAGCCCTCGAGCTCCCTGCTATCCTGGCCAACCCTTGAATCCCTTGCCGTCCTACGCCCGCTCTCTATTCCCTCACCATCCTACCTCTAGCTCCCAAGTCTCTCGCCATCCGATGCCCAGCTCTCTACTCCCTCGCTATCCTACCCCTAGCTCCCAAGTCCCTCGCCATCCGATGCCCAGCTCTCTACTCCCTCGCTATCTTACCCCTAGCTCCCAAGTCCCTCATCATCCTATTCTTGCTAGTACTAATAAATCTGTTTGCTTGAGCCTTGCATTTGAGTCCGTTCTGTTTCCCGTAACAGTTACATGACTCATCTGACGGATTATGTAACCAACTTACAAAAACTGAGTTTGAAACTTTATTCAAGTCCAAAATACACGTTTTGTTTAAGCATACTGATGAGTGTCAGACCTCTGTTTATGTGTATGCATTCACTATGTTCATGTCCAGGTTTTATGCAGTTGTTACTCAAAAGAAATACTGTACATGTCAGCATTTGATAAAGTGGCTGTGAGATGCACCTTCCATTTCGAAAGGGTACCCACGGCTATTTTGGTTGGAGCCACACAGGGGAAATTGACAATAACTAGTAATAGCAAAATATTGTAAAATAAAAAACCTAATTCTTCATTCATAATATGCCTTCTTGTTTATCTCAATATTGTCTCAACCAACAAACTCAGATGAATCAAAAAGAAAACAAAAAAACAATTATCTTTGGGTTGCCACACAAAGTAATACTAATACTACTGTAGTCCTAAACATCATTGTGAATTAAAGTTTCTTTTATGTGTAGTACTGTTAGAATGAAACTAAGAATGATAATATATGTCAAAAAATGTACCTCAGTGTATTAAAATAATTTCTGAGCCTAAACTGCACATCCAACTGTCTGTTCCTCCACATGCACAACTCCTGTCCTTATCTGTGTGTGTGTGTGTGTGTGTGTGTGAGTGTGAGAGTGTGACTGTGTGTGTGTGTCTGTGTGTGACTGTGTGTGTGTGTGTGTGTGGTGTGTGTCTGTGTGTGTGTGTGTCTGTGTGACTGTGTGTGTGTGTGTGACTGTGTGTGTGTCTGTGTGACTGTGTGCGTGTGACTGTGTAAGTGTGTGACTGTGTGTGTGTGTGTGTGACTGTGTGTGTGTGTGTGTGAGTGTGACTGTGTGTGTGAGTGTGTGACTGTGTGTGTGACTGTGTGTGTGTGTGTGTGTGTGTGTGTGTGTGAGTGTGTGTGTGAGTGTGTGTGTGTGAGAGTGTGTGTGTGTGTGAGTGTGTGACTGTGTGTGTGAGAGTGTGTGTGAGTGTGTGTGTGAGTGTGAGTGTGAGTGTGTGTGTGTGTGTGTGAGAGAGTGTGTGTGAGTGTGAGTGTGTGTGTGAGTGTGTGACTGTGTGTGTGTGTGTGTGACTGTGTGTGTGTGTGTGAGTGTGACTGTGTGTGTGAGTGTGTGACTGTGTGTGTGTGTGTGTGTGACTGTGTGTGTGTGTGTGAGTGTGTGTGACTGTGTGAGTGTGTGTGTGTGAGTGTGTGTGAGTGTGAGTGTGTGTGTCTGGGGAGCCCTTCCCTCGGCTGTTCTCTGAGCCTCTGTAAGAAAGCAGCATTCATTCCTCCATGTTGTATGAAACACTGCTTTCCTATTTATGATATATGACATCATTGAAAAACTGTTGCTACATTTAGGGTTCAGGCCACAGAATAAGATGCAGATAGTCATAGTGGAAGAGAAGTATTCAAATCGTTTGTCTAAGCAAAAAGCATTAACTTAGTAATGCAAAAAAGAAAAAGAAAATACATGTTCGTTGCAAACTGGAAATGATTAACGTAGTTCCGTCAATCAACTAAGTGTTTAAACAACTAATCCTCTCAGCTGGATTTCTACGTCTCTTTGTTGGGCAGTTTACTAACAATAAGACATGTTTCACCATTCATCTTTTGACAAAAATGTCAGATCCCAATAATATCTAACAGCAGTTGACAACTCTTTTGTCTTAGAAGTCAAAGATCAACAGTTTGTCTATTACCTGTATGAGATAAGGAAGATCTTAGTGAGCCCACACTGGGGAAATTCTCTAGTTATGGCAGCTCAACATTTCCAATCACCAAAATATATTTAGGCTTTTGTTCTAGGTTTTGGTGCTTGCAATATAGTCACAGTGGTAATTTATTCTAACTGACCTTATGTCTTGTTTAGAGGTGCCAGGGTACCTAGCTTACAGTCCCACCTGATGGTGAGGTTAATCTCTCGCTTTTCTTCATGCCCACAGAAACATGTGATGAAGAGCCTGGGACATGTAAACATATGATGAAGGGGTAGACATGTAAACATGTGATGAAGAGCCTGGGACATGGAAACATGTGATGAAAGGGTAGACATGTAAACATGTGATGAAGAGCCTGGGACATGGAAACATAAGATGAAGAGCCTGGGACATGTAAACATGTGATGAAGAGCCTGGGACATGTAAACATAAGATGAAGAGCCTGGGACATGTAAACATATGATGAAGAGCCTGGGACATGTAAACATGTGATGAAGAGCCTGGGACATGTAAACATGTGATGAAGAGCCTGGGACATGTAAACATATGATGGAGTAGACATGTAAACATGTGATGAAGAGCCTGGGACATGCAAACATATGATGAAGAGCCTGGGGACATGTAAACATATGATGAAGAGCCTGGGACATGTAAACATGTCATGAAGGAGTAGACATGTAAACATATGATGAAGAGCCTGGGACATGTAAACATGTGATGAAGAGCCTGGGGACATGTAAACATGTGATGAAGAGCCTGGGACATGTAAACATGTGATGAAGAGCCTGGGACATGTAAACATATGATGGAGTAGACATGTAAACATGTGATGAAGAGCCTGGGACATGCAAACATATGATGAAGAGCCTGGGGACATGTAAACATATGATGAAGAGCCTGGGACATGTAAACATATGATGAAGAGCCTGGGACATGTAAACATGTCATGAAGGAGTAGACATGTAAACATATGATGAAGAGCCTGGGACATGTAAACATGTGATGAAGAGCCTGGGGACATGTAAACATGTGATGAAGAGCCTGGGACATGTAAACATGTGATGAAGAGCCTGGGGACATGTAAACATGTAATGAAGAGCCTGGGACATGTAAACATGTGATGAAGAGCCTGGAACATGTAAACATGTGATGAAGAGCCTGGGGACATGTAAACATGTGATGAAGAGCCTGGGATATGTAAACATGTGATGAAGAGCCTGGGGACATGTAAACATGTGATGAAGAGCCTGGGACATGTAAACATAAGATGAAGAGCCTGGGACATGTAAACATGTGATGAAGAGCCTGGGACATGTAAACATAAGATGAAGAGCCTGGGACATGTAAACATATGATGAAGAGCCTGGGACATGTAAACATGTGATGAAGAGCCTGGGACATGTAAACATGTGATGAAGAGCCTGGGACATGTAAACATATGATGGAGTAGACATGTAAACATGTGATGAAGAGCCTGGGACATGCAAACATATGATGAAGAGCCTGGGGACATGTAAACATATGATGAAGAGCCTGGGACATGTAAACATGTCATGAAGGAGTAGACATGTAAACATATGATGAAGAGCCTGGGACATGTAAACATGTGATGAAGAGCCTGGGGACATGTAAACATGTGATGAAGAGCCTGGGACATGTAAACATGTGATGAAGAGCCTGGGACATGTAAACATATGATGGAGTAGACATGTAAACATGTGATGAAGAGCCTGGGACATGCAAACATATGATGAAGAGCCTGGGGACATGTAAACATATGATGAAGAGCCTGGGACATGTAAACATATGATGAAGAGCCTGGGACATGTAAACATGTCATGAAGGAGTAGACATGTAAACATATGATGAAGAGCCTGGGACATGTAAACATGTGATGAAGAGCCTGGGGACATGTAAACATGTGATGAAGAGCCTGGGACATGTAAACATGTGATGAAGAGCCTGGGACATGTAAACATATGATGGAGTAGACATGTAAACATGTGATGAAGAGCCTGGGACATGCAAACATATGATGAAGAGCCTGGGGACATGTAAACATATGATGAAGAGCCTGGGACATGTAAACATATGATGAAGAGCCTGGGACATGTAAACATGTCATGAAGGAGTAGACATGTAAACATATGATGAAGAGCCTGGGACATGTAAACATGTGATGAAGAGCCTGGGGACATGTAAACATGTGATGAAGAGCCTGGGACATGTAAACATGTGATGAAGAGCCTGGGGACATGTAAACATGTAATGAAGAGCCTGGGACATGTAAACATGTGATGAAGAGCCTGGAACATGTAAACATGTGATGAAGAGCCTGGGGACATGTAAACATGTGATGAAGAGCCTGGGATATGTAAACATGTGATGAAGAGCCTGGGATATGTAAACATGTGATGAAGAGCCTGGGGACATGTAAACATGTGATGAAGAGCCTGGGACATGTAAACATAAGATGAAGAGCCTGGGACATGTAAACATGTGATGAAGAGCCTGGGACATGTAAACATAAGATGAAGAGCCTGGGACATGTAAACATATGATGAAGAGCCTAGGACATGTAAACATGTGATGAAGAGCCTGGGACATGTAAACATGTGATGTACATGTACATGTGATGAAGGAGTAGACATGTAATTGTATTTCTCTGTGATGTCGTGAACACAATAAAAGAGAAAAGGCAGCAGAGTTTCCTTCAGACACATTTTATTTCTTCTGAGAACATTATCAGACAGAAAGGAAATCATCCCAAATTATGAATAACTAACGGAGGAAAAGAGCCCTGATTGGTTGGTGCTGATACTGTCGTCGTGTTCAATACTGTTGCCGTGGTTACAGACTGGTCCAATGGGGTCCAGACCGGTCGGCGTGGTTACAGACTGGCGGTGTTGGCGTCCAGCTTCAGGTCTTTGGCGACCAGTCCCGCGGTGACCGGGTGCATCGCCGCTCGGTGAGCCACGAACACGGCGACCGCCTCGTCACGATATTTCTCAAAGTTAAACACCTCTCTGCAGAAAACACAACACACAGTCACCACTAATACTGCACAGGTATTACTACTACAAGTACTACGGCTATATAGATACTAATCCTTCACAGGTACTACTACTACAGCTATATAGATACTAATTCTTCATAGGTACTAATACTACGGCTATATAGATACTAATCCTTCACAGGTACGAATACTACGGCTATATTCTTCCACCTCTGGAACCACCTCTGGAACTCCCTGCCCCACTACATTCAACACTCCACGTCCATAACCACTTTCAAATCTCACCTAAAAACGTATCTTTTCAGAGAGGCTTACTCGCTTTAACTTTTTTTTCTTTTGTGCAATGACCGTTCTTTTTTTTTAATTTTTTTTTTTTTTTTTTTGCTTTGCCTGTTCATTTTATTAACAGTATTATGATGTTTTTTTACTGTTTGTTGCTCTGTTTGTTTGTTTAATGGATTGAGTGTTTTATTGTTGATTTTGTAAGGTGACCTTGAGTGTTTTGAAAGGCGCCTATAAATAAAATGCATTATTATTATTATTATTATATAGATACTAATCCTTCACAGGTACGAATAAAACGGCTATATAGATACTAATCCTTCAGAGGTACGAATACTACGGCTATATAGATACTAATCCTTCACAGGTACGAATACTACGACTATATAGATACTAATCCTTCACAGGTACGAATACTACGGCTATATAGATACTAATACTAAGACTATGAATCACCATACTATACTATATACATTCTTATACTGATATGTTTAACACAATCTGTCACATTTATATTTATTATAGTATTAGAGTATTTATATAGTATTTTAATACTAAGTTCTTCCCAGCATTTAAAATGAAAAACAAACTCTTTTGAATAAAATGAATAAATATGAAGTGTGAATTTCAAAATAAAGGCGTATCTGAAAGATGAATATATGTATGGATAGTATCGGATCTAATAATAAAAATAAGTTATTAAAAAGTGAGCGAGAGTATAATTACTTGAAGAGCGGTCTGGTGAACTTCATCCTGCCCTGCTCTGTCGCCATCTTCATCGCCATGGGAACCGCTTCCTCCCACCTGGCCCGAACACACAACCTGAGCCACCTGCAGGGAGAAGAGCCAATCAGCAGGAGGCTTCCGGGGAGAAGGCGGGGCTTATAAAGGAAGGACTCCTACCTGAAGCGGATCTCTGCGTTCATGGTGGCGTTGAGATCATAAAGCTGCTGCATCTTCTTCACGTGAGTCAGAGGGAGGGGGTCCTGCAAGCAGACAGACAGGTTACTGTCAGACAGACAGGTTACTGTCAGAGAGACAGGTTACTGTCAGACAGACAGGTTACTGTCAGACAGACAGGTTACTGTCAGAGAGACAGGTTACTGTCAGACAGACAGGTAACTGTCAGACAGACAGGTTACTGTCAGACAGACAGGTTACTGTCAGAGAGACAGGTTACTGTCAGACAGACAGGTAACTGTCAGACAGACAGGTTACTGTCAGAGAGACAGGTTACTGTCAGACAGGCAGACAGACAGACAGACAGGTTACTCTCAGACAGACAGACAGACAGACAGACAGGTTACTGTCAGACAGACAGGTGGAACTGATAAGCAGAACCAAAAGGTTTTTCATTTTACGCGGTTCTTGACATTTTGTAATCGGTTCTAATTTGGAACAGGAACATATGAACGTCTGTACAAATCTGAGAGACTTCACCCCCTAACTGGACCAGGTCTACAGAACTACAGATCAGTTACGTAGGCTTTGGGGGCCTGTGGTGGACTGCGGGAGCCTGTGGTGGACAGTGGGGGCCTGTGGTGGACAGTGGGGGCCTGTGGTGGACTGCGGGAGCCTGTGGTGAACTGCGGGGGTCTGTGGTGGACTGCGGGGGTTTACCTCCTGCAGCAGCAGAGACAGGAACTCGATGATCTGGTGGGACGACAGCGTCTTCACGTCCGACTCTTTGAAGGCGCTCAGGTCCGAGTCTGTGGCCTGAAGGGGGGCAGAGGATGCATGTCTGACTCTGATCACTAAGACAGATAATAAACCAGGTCCCTGTGCAGTCCAGGTCTTACCTTGTTCCACCTCTGGCTCAGAGCGATACAGGCATCTGCCAGCGTCGTGTCGTACCTGAAACACAGCGGACACACACACACACACACACACACACACACACACACACACACACACACACACACACACACACACACACACACACACACACACACAGGTGAGGTCTACAGACACTAGACTAGGACTTCATGTCAGAACACATTAGGGGATTTATAGCGGTCATGTTTGTAGTTTGTGTAGTTTCCTGCATGAATTTCCTGTTTAAGACTCACTGAGGTTTGACTGGAGGCATCCCAGGAGTGAACATCCAGCCGTTCCAGTCCACCTTGTTCAGGACGTCCACCTGAGAGACAGACACACACCAAAAGACTCACTGAAAAATAATCAACTGGTTGTGTGTGTGTGATTGTCCAGGTGTGTGTGAGTGTCTAGGTGTGTGTGTGTGAGTGTCACAACACGCCGGCCTCTTAAGATCGCCAGTTTGGGAAAACTTCAAGACTGTATGGCTGCAGCCTGGAGCCTCCCGCCTGGTGCCTCCAAGCCTGGAGCCTCCCGCCTGGTGCCTCCCGCCTGGAGCCTCCAGCCTGGAGCCTCCCGCCTGGAGCCTCCAGCCTGGAGCCTCCCGCCTGGAGCCTCCCGCCTGGAGCCTCCCGCCTGGTGCCTCCAGCCTGGAGCCTCCCGCCTGGCACTAGGTGGTCCAGCCTGAGACTACTAGCTCAGGGGAGAGACTGGATGACACTAGGTGGTCCAGCCTGAGACTACTAGCTCAGGGGAGAGACTGGATGACACTAGGTGGTCCAGCCTGAGACTACTAGCTCAGGGGAGAGACTGGATGACACTAGGTGGTCCAGCCTGAGACTACTAGCTCAGGGGGGAGACTGGATGACAATAGGTGGTCCAGCCTGAGACTACTAGCTCAGGGGAGAGACTGGATGACACTAGGTGGTCCAGCCTGAGACTACTAGCTCAGGGGGGAGACTGGATGACACTAGGTGGTCCAGCCTGAGACTACTAGCTCAGGGGAGAGACTGGATGACACTAAGTGGTTCAGCCTGAGACTACTAGCTCAGGGGTTTCCTCCATTGTACCGAACCGTGATGTCTGAATCGAGGTGTGAACCGAACCGTGACTTGTGTGTACCGTTCCACCCCTAGTGTCCAGGTGTGTGTGTGCGAGTGTGTGTATGTCTGTGTGCGTGTGTGTGTCCAGGTGTGTGTGCGTGTGTGTGTGTCTAGGTGTGTCTCACCTTGTCTTTGAAGTAGGTGAACAGGTAGTTCTTCCACTCATCGGTGGTGGCGCTGCCGTATGCAAACATCTGGATGTATGACTTCACGAAACCCATGAACACCTCTGAAGGAGACACAGACACACACACACACACACACAGAGATACACACACACACACACACACACACACACACACAC
>CM042447.1:162500-167500 GCA_023631565.1 Gymnocephalus cernua | reverse complement strand
GTCATCAATAGTAGATCAATACGCCGCTTGTATTTATTTTTCTATCACAGACATTTCAAACATGAGGTCCGTAGTAAAAATAAACCTTGTTTAAAAAGGTTTCTAAAGCGTGTGTGAACTCTATCGGAGGGTCGGTCGATACGTAGTTTATGTAGCAGCTACGTTATTAAACTAGCGTTAGCGATCAGATGCAGCCTTGTGTGGTTGCTATAGAAACTAATTAACCTTAGCTACAGTTGCTAACGTTATTCGCCGTAGTTCTAAACATTAGCTGCAGGGTTTAAAAATGGACGAATTCACTGTCAATTTTAATATATTTGGAGGAAGACATCTGAGGACTGGTTACAGAGGGACGAGGACGACAGGATGACAAAAGATAAAGACGAGGCCCAGGGTACCAGGGTAGTACCAGGGTACCAGGGTAGTACCAGGGTACCAGGGTAGTACCAGGGTAGTACCAGGGTAGTACCAGGGTAGTACCAGGGTACCAGGGTAGTACCAGGGTAGCACCAGGGTAGTACCAGGGTAGTACCAGGGTAGTACCAGGGTACCAGGGTAGTACCAGGGTAGTACCAGGGTAGTACCAGGGTAGTACCAGGGTACCAGGGTAGTACCAGGGTAGTACCAGGGTAGTACCAGGGTAGTACCAGGGTAGTACCAGGGTACCAGGGTAGTACCAGGGTAGTACCAGGGTACCAGGGGTACCAGGGTAGTACCAGGGTACCAGGGTAGTACCAGGGTACCAGGCGGGTACCAGGGTAGTACCAGGGTACCAGGGTAGTACCAGGGTAGTACCAGGGTAGGCTTCCTGTTTCCAGATCTGCCAGATGAGGAGCTGCGTGCGGGGGAAGACGCCCTGGAATCAAACAGGAGAAGGCGACTGCCTTTGCTATCGAGGTTTTCAGCGAGTGGACGAGCCCCCAGAAGGAGAGACTGACGGTGACGACTGACCCGGACGCCTGCAGCGGCGAAGAACCAGCTAGCTAAACGATTTGTTAAGACGGCAGCCTTGTGTGGTTGCTATAGCAACTACTTAGCTACAGCTCAGCTAACGTCATTCACCGTATTCTGACTACTTTTTGAGGGAGATTAACTCAAACAGCATTTACATTTAATAAGCGTGCAATACGAATAAGAAAAAGCATAATTATTAAAGTATTTGAATTGTTTTATTACGTTGGCAGCAAGAAGTAGAATAACCGGGATAATTACCTCAAGGCGGGGCAATAAACAGTTTGATATGCTCGGGCGGTACGCCGTCCACCAGCCGGGCATATCAAACTGTTTATTGCCCTGCCTCTCGGTGATTATCCCTTACATAACTTATACCATGGTCTGGGTGAATACTCGATTCTGATTGGCTGCTGGGTGTCCATAAAAAAGTGATGTAGGACACCTACTAAAGGAGTTCCGGTGAAACTGTCTGTTTACTGTTAAATCAATAAATAAATCAATGAGCTACATTAAATCAAAAAGGAAATGTGGATCTGTTATTTCCAACTCGTCCTCTGATCACCACAGGATGGCGCTAACACACACGCTGCAGGAAGTAAGTTATATTTCCCCTCTGGACTGACTTTGTTTCCCAGAGAATAACATTAACTCACATCCCGTTCACTGTTCAGGTCGCTGCTCCAGGCTGCGCCGCTGCGGCCGACAGTAACGTTACACATCGCGGATCAAATTGTTCGTAAAACCCAGCTGTTTGTTTTTCACCTGACGATGAAACTAAAACCCAGGACCGGTGATGTGGGACTTTAGGCTCTGACTAGGCTCTGTGTCTGCTTTAAGGTAGACAAGGTTGTGTCCCACCTCCTTTATTAAAATGCGACCGACTTTATTGCTGTGGAGGTACTGATAAGACTCCGAGCTTTCCAGGTTATTCATCGCTTCACCGTCCGTAGCAACAGAGTTGATAAAGTAGCTAAATATGCTAGTGTCCGTTATCTGAGGCCACGTTCTCAGGTTGTCCTCCCATCCCTCAATAGTAGAAGGCAGAGGTATAATCACATTGTCCCGTTTGAGGTGTAACAGGCTGTGTTCCCACACGTTTTATTTCCCAAACGCTGAAAGACAATTAACGTAGCGCAATGACTGTCCGGCTCCGGAAGTCGTGCCCATAATTCACGCAAGGTATCATGGGAGCTAGGAATAAGGTGGATATTGTTTTGGGGACAGTGACATGGCTGATAGCTGCTTGTCTTGTTGTTTAACATACTGTCAAATTATTTTTACTGATTGCCAACTGTACACGATGTTATTGACTTTGGATCGTGCTAGCATAGCGTTAGCTAGCATAGCGTTAGCCTTCTGGCTCGTAGCTGAGCTGAAGGATTCTATCAGCTGAGCGGACTATAAATATCTCCGGTTGCCTAACCTAACCTAACCATACTCTATTAGTGAGTCTTCTCACCTACAGGTTGGTCAACATAAAGCTCTAAAATACTTCCTCACTGACACGAGTACAAGAAGAAGAAGAAGACTGACCGGCTGTCTGAACCTGTAGACGATGCGGCTGCTGTCCTGAGGATCCACTTCCTGTCCGTCTCGCATGGCGCTCATCACCGCGACCAGATCCTTCGGGACAGACACCTGACAGACAAGACTCAGGGTAACACCTCCAGCAGTCAGGAAACACTTTCATATTATTATCATACCTGGCAGACAAGACTCAGGGTAACACCTCCAGCAGTCAGGAAACACTTTCATATTATTATCATACCTGGCAGACAAGACTCAGGGTAACACCTCCAGCAGTCAGGAAACTTTCACCACTGCTCATTTTATAAAGGCCGCCGCTAGTAAACGTGTCTTTGTTTACGTTGTATAATGTGCTGTTGATTGTTTCTTATTTAGCTATTCTGTCTGCTATCGGACATGATTGCAGCGCGCTAGCTAGCAGAGCTAATGTTAGCTCTGCTAGCTAACATCGGCAGTCAAACAAACATCAATGATCCGATGTCTTTATGATAATCTACATGTTTTTCTTGTATATATAAAGTTAGCAGTATATCTTGTGTAGATGCAGGAGCAGCGGAGCAGAGGGTCGTGTCAGGGAGCAGAGACTAAGTATTTAGATGAAGTGAGCTGGTTTGACCCCGGAGAAAGATACGGTTAGCTTCACCGCAGTCAGTCAGTGGCCGTGCTAGTACTAGGCTAGCGGGGTACGGTCGGAGGCAGCAGGCTATGAGGTCGAGGGGGGTGTGTGTGTGTGTGTGTGTGTTACCTGAGCGTAGTAGGTGTGTGTATGTGTGTTACCTGAGCGTAGTAGGTGTGTGTATGTGTGTTACCTGAGCGTAGTAGGTGTGTGTATGTGTGTTACCTGAGCGTAGTAGGTGTGTGTATGTGTGTTACCTGAGCGTAGCAGGTGTGTATGTGTGTGTTACCTGAGCGTAGTAGGTGTGTGTGTGTGTGTGTTACCTGAGCGTAGCAGGTGTGTATGTGTGTGTTACCTGAGCGTAGTAGGTGTGTGTGTGTGTGTGTTACCTGAGCGTAGTAGGTGTGTGTATGTGTGTTACCTGAGCGTAGCAGGTGTGTATGTGTGTGTTACCTGAGCGTAGTAGGTGTGTGTGTGTGTGTTACCTGAGCGTAGTAGGTGTGTGTGTGTGTGTGTTACCTGAGCGTAGCAGGTGTGTGTGTGTTACCTGAGTGTAGTAGGTGTGTATGTGTGTGTTACCTGAGCGTAGTAGGTGTGTGTGTGTGTGTGTGTTACCTGAGCGTAGCAGGTGTGTGTGTGTTACCTGAGCGTAGTAGGTGTGTGTGTGTTACCTGAGCGTAGTAGGTGTGTGTGTGTGTTACCTGAGCGTAGTAGGTGTGTGTGTGTGTGTGTGTGTGTGTGTGTTACCTGAGCGTAGAAGGTGTGTGTGTGCGTGTTACCTGAGCGTAGTAGGTGTGTGTGTGTGTGTGTTACCTGAGCGTAGCAGGTGTGTGTGTGTGTGTTACCTGAGCGTAGCAGGTGTGTGTGTGTTACCTGAGCGTAGTAGGTGTGTGTGTGTGTTACCTGAGCGTAGTAGGTGTGTGTGTGTGTGTGTGTGTGTGTGTGTGTGTTACCTGAGCGTAGCAGGTGTGTGTGTGTGTGTTACCTGAGCGTAGTAGGTGTGTGTGTGTGTGTGTGTGTGTGTGTGTGTGTGTGTGTGTGTGTGTGTGTGTGTGTGTGTTACCTGAGCGTAGTAGGTGTGTTTAACAGACGGAGTGTCCTGACAGGGAATCATACTCCTGCAGTGATGAGCCTGTTGGAAGAAACACTTGATTTGATTTATGTATATATATATATATATATATATATATATATATATATATATATATATATATATATATATACACACACACACATAATATTTATTATATATTATTATATGTTATTAGTATATATTTATACACATGATATTTACTGACCGTCTGTTTCAGTGACTCACTTTGTTTCTTGTAAACAGATGTGTTGATAAAGTTTAATAACTCATAATAATATAACTATTTATTATACGTTCATGCATTCTGTCAGCTGTAAACGTCTGGTGGGATTCTTTGAAGAGGAAACCAAAAGAAACAGGAAGGAAGAAAAAAAAGAGAACAAAGTGTTTCCTAACATAACCGAAGAAATGTTATGACATTTAATGTCTCAACTTTCTGACTGCAGAACATAACAACACATCTGCTGATTATTATTACTGATTCAAATCAAAAACATTTATAACAATTACCAAAATATCTCCAATCAGTTTTCGGTTAAAAGACCATTTTGTTTCACATGAAACAGCTCTGAGATCGCAAGCGCTGAACCCACCAGACTCCATGTAAATAATCACTACTTTTAGCGTGTATAGAGTCAGACTCCATGTAAATAATCAGGACTTTTAGCGTGTATAGAGCCAGACTCCATGTAAATAATCACTACTTTTAGCGTGTATAGAGCCAGACTCCATGTAAATAATCACTACTTTTAGTGTCTATAGAGCCAGACTCCATGTAAATAATCACTACTTTTAGTGTCTATAGAGCCA